>JAOEHX010003836.1:51880-65362 GCA_025448015.1 Bolborhynchus lineola
GGTTAATTTTCCAGTCATTTGGAGTGGTTTTCTCAAAACAGACTGAAAATTGCCTTCCAGCTTTAAACTTCATTCATGCTATGAAAATGCCATCATTCAAGTCCTGATGTGGTTCTGGGCAACCTGATCTAGTTGAAGATGTCCCTGCCCCATGGCAGAGGGTTGGACTGGATTGACCTCTGAGAGTCCTTTCCAACACAAACCATTCTATGAATCTATGAATAGTTTGGGTTGTAAGGGACCTTAGTGATCATCCAGTTCCAACCCCCTGATACAGGCAGGGACACCTTCAACTAAACCAGGCTGCTCCAAGCCCCATCCAACCTGGCTTTGAACACTGCCAGCAACAAATTTAACAAACAACTGCTGCATAAGTTTACACATAAAAGTGCACACAGGTGACTGGTTACACCTGGAAATGGTGTTAGATGGCAAAGCAATCTACAGAAAGACCAGTAGATTAGCAGGGAGCCCAGATCTTTGGCTAATTTTAGTGCAATCTTGAATCATGTCTGAACTTCTCTCATCATTTTAAGGATACGCTACTTTGATACTGTGCGTACAGGACAATGCTGTATCTCACCTCAGTGAGATAGCCTCTTGCACACTCTCTCTCTGGATTGACACATAAGCCAAAAAAGTGTGTGAGAAATTGCAGTGAAGCAGAGCAAGTTTACCTTCCTAGAAAACCTGTTATAGGCTGGTTTGTTCACTGCAGTGCCCTCCAGCCTTAACACGAAGTCTACATCCCAGTGGCAGTTAGGTTCTCTTCCCTCCTTCCTCTCCCAAACCACAACCACTTAATGGTTACAGTGGACAGTTACTGTTTATCACCAGCTGTCATAAAACCATAAATTGCAGAAATACACAACTGGCCACAGTGCAACGCTGTCTCTGCAGCTGTTAAGGCTTTTTTTTTGCCAGGTACTAAGAGGAGGCAAGTTCTATTCTGGCATTCCTGCTCTAATTTGGAAGCAATTCCCTCACTGCCTCACACCAAATACATTATCTGTCTGGCAACATTATGCTGTAAGTTTGTGATATGCAAAGTGGAAAGGCATGCACTTCTCTGGGAAAAGTATTAGTCCTTTGCAAGGGGAAAAAGTAGATCACTAAACCAAACACAAATTCTGTGGCATGTATATGCATTAAGGAATTATCTTTGTTTTGAAAATTGATGGGGCCCTTTAGACAGCCTTAGGCTACCAGCAAATTCAAAAGCCACATATATATTGCCCAAATACCCTCAAAAGAAATTAGTATGTTTCAGAAAGAGAAAACTGGTGTGCACTGTCACTGACCTACCACACAAAAAGCATTTTCTTAACCTACTGAGATTTTAAATATATCTGAAAAAGTAACTCTTAATGACTCAGACTGGGCAATCCACTGAGAACACTGTGAAAGCATAGCTTAAACAACAGAGAAGCACCTGAAATTGCAGAATTTGAGTTTTAGAAAGGTACAATAAGTGCAGTTAACACAAAAAAAAAAGTTTCGATTTCTTGTCACGTTTTCCTGTGTGCTCCACTCCTGATGCACTTCTACAAATCTCTCACAATACAGAATTTCTGCCTCCAGGTTGACTTTTTTTGTCAGTAATTATCATTATAACTACATCCAACAGAAGATTTTTGTTGTGATAACCTGACACCACAAGGAAAACTTCCAGCCACTTTTACTTACTTCAATTCCAGGTCCCAGACTATTACATGCAAATTACTATCTTCAGGAATTAGATGTCAATATTCTGTTAAGCACCCAAACAGTGGGTTTATGTATAATGACTACAGGTTACATATAATGTCATAATTCATTGCCTTGTTAATTCTCAAAAATGCAGGAAAGAAAGGATGACCAATTGGGGAACATTAAGCCTTTTGAACAAAACACTTACAAATATATGCCTCCAGGTGAAAACCACAGAAAATAAGTAACAACTCTATTTACTTGACTGTGGCTGGGAGTTGTAACTAGATGATGTATTTCTGCCCTAAAACCAGGATAACTAAACCCAATGTTCTTATATATTAAAGAATTACCCATAAATGTTTTTTTTTTAAAAAAAAAAAAAACAGGATAAAATCATCTTCTATGTCCTATTGACATTTCAGCAGCTCCCTTAATTCTGTAGAACAACATTCTCAATTTAACTTAATGCTAGGAATCCCAGACCGTCAGCAGTGTTTCATAATGCAAAGAGATAATCTGTTTGTAGGACTGAATATCTGTAAAATGTCTGCAGGTAGCATCCTTGCTGGTACCAGATACTTGAGGCCAAAGTCACAGATTAATCAAACCAAGCATAACTCACATCCTTTCCAAATCCTTCAGAATTTAGGTTATATTAAAGATTCTGTTGATTGTTCTCAAGTTCAGGCAGTTCAGATACAGCTTGTTCAGATATACCTGTTCAGACCTCCAGACTGTCTTGCTTTTCTGAAACTGATGAATTTTGCCCAGAAGCTAAGACAGATCGTTGGAAACATTCCATACAATTGAAGAACTGAAATTGTTTTTACGCTAGGCTTCTTCCTGCTTAACTCCTCCATAAGGATACACTTAGCTCTTTCACCACAGATGTTTTGCTGTAGATCTCAGTCCAGCCTTTTGAGTACCCTATGTCTGTTCTCTAAAGATGACTGTGAATTCCATTCACACAAACATGTAACTCTTTGAAAAGAGGAATGACTTGAATGGTCAGGTTCACTGTGTTCCAGGATGTGAGACAGCCTGGAAATAGTAACTTGCTGTACCAGGTACATGGTACTCTGCTGAAGCAAATTCAGTTTCTGTATTTTGATTGCTAAAGAAGTGGAAAAGAGTTACATTGCATTACATCAGATGCCTTGGGTAATACATGAATATAATGAGGAAGAATTAATTCGAAAACAGTGTACCTTGCTGCAACAATATACTGTTATATTTTTATCAGTTCACACGATGATTATAACTTGACCCTTTTTACCTCTGAGTCCACCCAAATCTGGTAGAAGTCAGATACACCATGAAGTCTTCCCCTTAAAAGTCAGCGTGAAACTTCCTGAGATTATGCCCAAGTTCCTCTTTTCCTTAATATCACACTAAAGTTAATGCAGGTCATTACTAAAGATATATAGTCCAAATAACAGCAAACTAAAACACTTATTCATAACTGTATTGAAAAAATGTAAATAAGTCAATGTCTACAAAATTTATTTGCTTGCAGAAACCCTAGTTTTCTACTCCATAAAATGTTTCAGTTCCTCTCAATACACTCAGAGATTTTGGTAACATTTTTGGCCTCTCCTAAAGGACATATGGGGCATAAAGCCATCATAAGAACTTGAGCAGGCCAATTATTTTTGTGAAGTGACTGAATTATACTGTGGCAGGATTGTAAAAGTACTTACGCTCCACAAAGTAAGAGCTGGCATCAATCTTCCAGATGATCTGACCACGGTGAGAGCCATTGACACCACGGTTCTTGTAGTCCAAAAAGTTTTCGGACAAGACCTCATCTGTAAACAAAGGAAACAGTCTCATCAAGCGCCTGTTACGACATCATCTATAGCAGAGAATCAGGCTAAAAATATGCCTTTGGCTTGACAGAACATACTAGAGCTGCTAGACAGCTTGGCACCACATGCAGAGAGATCAGCTTTTTCACTCTTTTATACTTCCACAAAGTACAGTTCTTCTTAAAAGTCACAGCTTTTCCTGAAATGTAATGTTAAAAAAAAATACATCCCTACGAAATTCTCAAAACTGAAAACACCTCTATGGGCATGGATGAAGCCCTACTTAATTAAACTTAATTACCTAGCTGTAAGGGAGGGAATGGTAGCAAAAAATAATCTCCCCTCCCACTTTTTCCCTTACCAAATCCCCACAGAAAATAGTTAGATGTAGGCAACTGCACTGCACTCACTCGTATCTCAACAGATGTGGTTATTTCTTGCAGTGTACAGTGAAGGACACTCATTTGTGAGGAATCCTACCCACCGCATGCCTTCAGCTCTTGGCCTCCAAACCCAAATGTCTGACAGCAAAATGCTGTCCCCTCGCAGTGTGTCAAAACACCCAGCAGCTGCCAAAGTACCACACTGACCTCCAGGCTGAAGGAGTCATCTATAAAAGTGAATAAACTCCACATAACCATTGCAAGTCAAGGCTGAGGGAGCAACTGCCTTGCAAGCACGGAGCTGCATGCAAATGAATGGCGGCAGTGAGCCTGAGGAGTGCCCTTCTGGCTGTCCACACGTGTCAATGTTTAGTCTGCTTCCAAGTTTCATTGCAGACTGCTTCCAGAAGCTCTTTCCAGACCAAGCTGCAAGCCCTACACAGTGTGGACGTGAGCAAACACATCTCCCCCCGCCAGGCCAGGGCCTGGCTCTTGACCCTTCTTCTATCCAACAGCTTAAAACCCAGCCAGCAAGGCCATGCTGCAGCACCAGGGCCCTGCTCGCTGACCGCTGAGCTTTCAAGCGAACAGAAATGCACATATTGCCACCATACCAGGCCAGCATTTGGGTTTGATCATCACTACGTACAAACAGCACAGCAGAACCAGAATAGACATGAGAGGACATGTACAGCCGATCAGAAGGGAGCAGGGCTCACAGCAGGGATCTGTGGGAGCCCGAAATGGTGGCAAACTGAAGGGCTGAGGCAGGGACCCTCACTGCTCCGGCTCCAGGGGATGAAATGGATGTCACGCCAAAGGGCTGCAGTCTCCATGTGCAGAGACCAGCCAGCAACCTCCCGGATTCCCTCCTCTCAGCAGCAAGGACTTCTGATTTCAACAGAGATTTGTACACGTGCTCTTCAATCAGCTCAGCCTTGGGAACAATCCTGGCTGGGTGGGTGCTGAGACGGTTCTGAAGATGATTCCCATCAACTATCAGTTGCCCTAAAAGCTAAGGAAAAATGCAGACCACCCATCTGAGACTAAAATACATCAAACACTATGAAGCACTCGCTCGCTTTGTTATCATATGTCAATGAGAAGACAAAGATGAAGCCATGGAACAAATGACACTATGCCTGAGGACAGATTGACAAACTGCAAAGTGGAAGAGGCAGCCCAACAAACAAAGCCAAGAAACTCAAAGACTCATAACATTAAATATCTATATAGACACACAGATGTTAAACAAAACAGACTTTTAAATCAAAGGAAACTATTCTTTCACTGAAAGAATAAAGCAATAAGCAGATGCCAGTGTTGTCCTGTTGGTTTTACATAGCTGTGCTCCCAAAGGAGGAAGGCAAGTGGGCTCCCAACATTGAACTCTGGTGCCACTCACTTGAGAGATTTACAACAGAAATCCTTTTAAAGAGGTTATTAATGACTGCAATGGATAATTAATACTGGCAACGACATCAACAATACGTTTTCCCTTTGCTGACCTGCTAGTTGTCAGTAATTATTTCACCAGCTGTTTCATAGAATAGAATCATAGAATCAGCTAGGTTGGAAAAGACCTCTAAGATCATCGAGTCCAACCCTTCTCCCAGGACTGCCAAGCCCACCATTAAATCATGTCACTAAGGGCAAACTGATTTCCCTTCAACATCTCCCCTCATAGTCACCCCTCATCTACCCCTCCATAATGGCTTCTATAGCTGCCACCCCTACCCTTCACCGCCACCCCTCAATATTTCCCCTCAAGATCTCCCATCATGGCCATCTGTCATGGCCCACGGCCACCCCTGCTGTCCTCTCATGAGCTTCCCTCATGATTTCCCCTCACCTCTCATACCACCCCTCCTTTCCCTTCACAACCTTCCCTCATGACTGCCCCCTCGAGCTCCCCTCACAACTGCCCCTCAAGTGGAATTCTTTCAGCACATTCACATAGTACATCACTGTGGTTAACTGTTCAATGGTAAAATCCTCTGGTATGATTTCTGTTCCTCCTCTGTATGTTGTGTCTGGTTGTGTCTCCTTTTAAATGACAAATTCTATATAAAAAAAGAGCAGATAAGTATACACCACTGCTCTCAGAGCTTTGGCTTACTAATGACAACCTTCAGTGAAGGACCACCCTTGATACAGACTATCCAGAATCACCCACATCAATCTATGGAAGTATGAACATGTACATAAACACACCAGGAGATTTAAACCTATGAGCTGTCTCTTTTGCTTTTGCAGGGAAAACTCTTTATACTTAAACGTGAGCATCTATTGCAGTGATGCACTGAGCTGGAGCCTGGGAACCCTGCCTGGCCCCACATCCTCAGAGAGGGCATCCCTCAAATCAGGCGTGCTGCTCTCTGGCTTTATCACTAGTGACATTTGTTTGTCCTATTTAGTTGCTGTAAGCTGCTGGAGATGCTCCAATACCTGCCATGTTATTGAGATGCAAGGTAATTACTGCTCCTCAAGATATATTGTTTATAAAATAACATGCTTACTTAAGGTGGCTTCACCGAGGTAGACTAGATAGCCTTGCTTAAGAAATCACAGACATTTCAGGCCAGAGCTTAGTGGCACAAGAGATTCCACAGTCAGATTTAGAATGCTGTGTTCGTAGGTATAGTATCTGTGGGGGCCAGCTGGCACTTCCATTGCATCGGCTGTCGCCTGCTTCCCACAGCTGGCACAAAGGCAGCATGAATTCTGCATCACGCAATCTCTCTATCTGACAGCGATGTCAACATATGCCCATACCCAAACCAGATCACGTCCCTACTGCAAGCTAAGCCAGCAGGGAGGACTGCAGGAAGCCTCTTCCTACTTTTTGTTGGAAACATGCAAGAAACCTGGAAAACCAGGCTGAGAAAAAGGACCACTCTCCATCTGCATCCCCAAGGTAGACTCCTGAAGGGAAGGGATAAGCAAGCTGATCTATGGTTACTGACAGGTTAGCTGACAGGCAAGACCAGAGGAGAGCTGGAATAAGCTGCTCCCACTGAGTAACATCTGTACACGGAGGTGAGAGATGAGGGTATGCAGGAAGGACAGCACTCAGAACAAAAGGTCAGGTCACAAAGCGCATCAGAGAAGGGATGCTCACACATGGAGCTAGTCATGTGCACACAGTTTATGGAGAGCAGCCACTGATGAAATACAAGCTGAAGCAGTAGAAAGGATATTTTTATAGGAGTTTATGGAGCTCTGCAATATGCAGCTTATCCCAAGTAGAAGCAGTGGAACCTTTAAGTATGAAAATATTTTTGTAAGTAAAACCTATTTACAAATATCGTTATTTAGAAATCCAGTACGTAGATCCTTTCCATAGCCAGACGTAAGCCCTGTCAGTCTCTTCTGAAAAGCCAGGTACTTCCCTCTTTCTAAAGAAAGAAAACTAAGTTTTAATCCAGTAAAAATTTACATTAGTTGAGGTTTGTAAGCCAGACAAATTTTAGCTCTAGAAAAACACATGCAGGTCCAAAAGGGAAGTCTTTCTTTTCCAGGTTTTGAAGGTATGTGTTTTTGGAAAGTGAAAGATAAGAAATTTCCTTTGGCATGTTAAAGATAGCAGTAGTTTAAATTCGTCAGGAGCTTGGAATGTATGAATGTGCCTGATCAACGTGTTTTAGTTGGCAGGTGAATCTATTCCAGGCGTGCTATTCCCTGAACATGGACAGTATACATGTAGCACACGGACAAAGAAAATTGTGCCTGTGAAATACAAAGCTTTTCAGCACACTACATGTATGTGCATATGTGTGTACATAAATTTATCAGCATTTCTGCTGCAAGTGAATAGACAGTATGGTATGTTAAAGGGAATGAGCGCGTGCAAATCAAAACAGATATTTCATATTTCTACTGAGAATCCCTGTAACGAAAGAACTGACCTTAAAACATGTTGCATCTTAACTCCCAAAGGTAAGTGGTGAAATGAAGCATTTCACCTCCACACAAAAGGAAGAGCAGAGTTAATGCTGCTCCCTTTCATATGTTTCAGCCAGCAGCTAATGGCTTTTGACATTTTTCCAATGAAGCATTGTAATGCATCTTCTTCCCTCTATTTTTTAAATGAGATTAACCTTTAAACCAGCTCCTGCATAGCTGGCAATCCATTGCATAGCCTCGGTTTGGTCCTGCTTGGCCAAAAAGCAAACACTTTGTGATAGCTCTCAAACCCATGGCCTCATTTCCCTGGATGGTAAAAAGTTAACTAATTAAGCAAAGCATCAAATGAGGGAGTATTCAGAATGTGCTGCCCTTTGACCATCATCAGCTGGTCCTGGAGCTGGAGACAGGGACGCTGAGGGCATCTAAGTTGGGGAGCCAGCAGACATTGCTCTCTTCTTCCCCTGCTCTGGGGCACACAAAGGTGCCAGCTGCCTCTTTGCTGCAGACCTGCAAAGCTGTGCTGGGACAGGAGCAGCAGCCATCAGACCTCCTGCATCCACACGGTCCCTAGAGGAAACCTCAGGGGAGCAGGTGATGCATGACCAGATGCCAGGAAGCCAGGCCTGAGCAGCAGCCAGAGGGAAGGAGGCATTCTAGAGGCAAACATTAACAAGGGCTTTGGGAACCAGCAGCAATTCTGACAGACTGCTTGTCCTCACCAAACCAGATACCTCCAAGCACAGCCTTTTGCTGCTAAAAATATTCTGTGCTATCAAATCCATGCTGAGCAATCCCAATATACTTCACAAGAGCTATATATACAGAGAGAGATAAAGAACCATGGCCACCAAGAAAGCTATCTTTCAGATGAAAGACAGTAACCAATTGACAAAAAGCATGCTGTTCTTCAGAGGAAACAGGGAAATGCTGATAAAGCCAATTCTCAAAAAGATTGTAAAAAATGTAATGGGGACTTCAAGTGCTGTCAGCAGCCTGCACTAACCAGACAAGACCTCAGTATCTGAAAGCTTGCCTGAAATTCCCACAGAGAAGCAAACAGTCAATAGATCTTCCTCAGAAGGACTGATGGAGTTCCAATTACAAATAGCTGAGCGACCCTTTTCACTCAGTTTGGTTTTACTTAAGAGGCAGAAATGAAAAACCTATGCCCCTTTCTCAAACAGTAACTTGCTGATATCCATGATCAGCCTATCCTTCCACATTCTCCAAGAATAACAGCTACAACATTTAGAATAACCTGGGCTACCTTCAAAGAAGCAAATAATTAACATGAAATAGAAGCATAATGTCAGATACGTGCCTGAAGTTGGAACACTATTCCAGCCTCTTATCCATCACTAATTTGATTTAGCAGTCCACATTACAACACTTGCTTTCTATAAACTTAATGCAATTATGCTGTAAAAATAGAAGCTACACTTTCTGTCTTGATCCCTTATGAATAAGAAATGCTGTACTCCTGAAATTACAGAAGGACATACAGTCTTTGGTTGAAAAAAATCTGCCTTAGCTTGGAATTTAAAAGTGCTTTTGGCCAATATGTCCTAACTATTATGACACATGAAGACAGCTAGCAAATTGCTTTTAAAAATCTTTTTCTGTACAAAGAGGCTGAGCTCTGGTTGATCTGTTTTGCAATTTGCATTGAAAGCTACAGGAAAGCTACATTATAAAGCACAGAATATCAATAAAATAAAATTACCCTAGATAACATAAGACATGGATAAGCTTCCTATTTCTAATGTTTCTTCTCTTACCACCCATTTTTATCACTTGAAGCACAGAAAATGATGACAGCAGTCCCTACAATTCACAAGCACAGCTTGTAATGAGCTCTATCAGCCCATGCCATGGTTTCCTTTTGCAATAATTTAGCATAACAAAACCCAGCCTTTGGAAACCCTAATTCCAAAGAGATATACAAGTGCTCATCATTTTGCAGGAGACAAGCTATTAATGAGAAGTGTATGCAGGAGATGCACATACTGATTTCTTATTTACACAGATACAACAGTAAATAAATAAATAAATATAACAAATAATAGCTGTCACTATGGGAGTCAATAGGAATGTTTTCACTGACTCGAGCAGCTACAGATCCAGCTCCAAGGTGGATCGAAACTTCACTGTTAATTCATTTGCCAATTTCACTTGCAGACAATGAATATACTGCAATTTGCAGTTAGCATCACTCCTTCTACGGCTTCCTAAGGAGAAGAGCTCTGGAAAACAAGGGCCAAATCCTGAAAGCTCAGTCCTTGATGTAAGAGCTCTGCAGGTGCTTTGTTTCAAGTACATGAAAGGTTCCATGTTAATGTAATAAAAATTAATCCCCTACCCAGCTAAAGAAAAGTAAACTGGGAGGGAGAAAATGTGAACAATGAGTGGAAAACAGCAGTGAGAGGAAGACATGGCAAGAGAAAGATCAAAAGAACTTAAGGAGATAAAAGAGCATAAACTGCCATAAAACAGGGATATAGATGGCAAAGTTGCAACAATACTTGGCCACTGAGGGCAGAAAATGATGTCCTAAGTAAATCTGTTCCAGGCACATGGAAAGGTAGGCATAGGCGGTTTAAAACCTCAACCACCCAATCAGAAAGAACTATGCATAAACCCCACAGGATACCTGCTGTCCACTCCCCAAAATCAAGGAGCTGAAATATTCAGCAAAACACTTCCACCTTTGGCATGTAGCTTACTTTCAGAGCCATATACACCATTACCCTTTAGCACCCTCCAAATTACTGCTGGGAGATATCATCCTGATCTTTCGTAACACCAATACCAATTAAAAAAGCAAACAAGACTGCAAATTAGAGAGACCCAATTACACTGATATGCCTATGGGTTTTCAGAAGGGTCTGGATGGACTGTGGATCCAGTCCTTCCTCACTGTCCAATCCTCCTTTCACTTGAAATAACAACACTGAGAATCTGAGCTCTGTCACATGAAGGACTTCTCTCTCATTCCCTGCAACTGTGGATCCTCTGGCTAAAATCAGAGCTGGTGGCAATGGGCCTTATTCTTCTATGGTATTCTTGAAGTGTTTGGGATTTGTCTGGCAGTGCAACCCATCACTCATCTATTGCTTTCCACTAACCACAGATCTTCTGCTGAAAAGGCAGAACAAACGAGAAGGGCAAATTGTTGAGCTGGGGCTCAGCAACAACAGCTTCTGTGGAGGCTTAAAGACCCACAGCAGATGTTTGGTTGCAGTGAGATGGGCATCTACTTGATAATACTGGTGTCATTTGGTTCTGCATACACTTAAAAGTGCGATATTCTGTACATAACTCCAATTCCCACTTCAGCTACACCTGTCCCAGCTACAGTTCTTGCTTTAAAGCTCTTGCTCTTCCAGGTTTATTCTCATCACTATGGCACAAAGACCACAACTGGGTTTTAGTACAGCACAGATATACAGCAACGGCTATGTGCTGCACAAACCACTGTACAATTAATGACATCCAGCTCCCATGCAGAACTGAAATGGGAGGGAGGAATCCAAACGAAGATGAGCAAGACCGCCTCAGGCCATACTGAAAAACTGAAGATACGCTAAGGTACAACATGGAAGAGTTTCATTTGCTTGGCGCTAATATAACAGCAGTTCCAGTGCTCTTGCAGCCAGTGGAAGCCTCACCACTGACTATAGTGACTTTTGGAAAATGAAGATTAGGAGATAACAGTGCATGCATGAAATCTGCTACAAGGTAAGAGATGCTGCATGCCCAAGGCAGTATGAAGACATGATATAAAGGGACACAGGACGATCTGAAATGTGAACAAGGATGACATTTGTCCAGGTTAACAATGCCCATTAAATAGGGGGGAAATAATCTGCACTATTTGAAAAATGGGCTTATAGCAATGTTGAAGGACCTACGAGCAGACAGTAGATTAGACTGGAGTCTGTGATCTGATACAGCAGCAAACAAACACAGCTCAGATATCTGCACTGAAGCACCACAGTTTGAAGAATCTCTTGAGAATCTGAAGTGGTTTTATCTGAAAAATGGTATTCAATTACAGGCTTATTACAAACTGGAAGATCCTCAGTGAAGAAAAAAATGTCTGTAGGGCTGAAGAGATCAGTTGAGAAGGATTACAAAAGCTAAATGCACACACAGCCATTACAGTAGTTGTGGAGGGCAGCATGGGAATATTCAAATGTTAGGAACAGTGTGTTTAAGTGTTACAAACAGTAAGGAATGGCAATGGTTTAGGTCAGTTTAGAAAATTCTAAGAGAAGAAGAACATATGCTGGACCTTCAAAATCCACATGGGTACCTGACAACCTCTACAGAACAAATCTTTCTGCTTTAAGCCTTACCCTGCTAAGAATTCTGCACTGTCCACTGTTGGTGTCTTGATTGAGTCTACCAGTCAATGGACTGAACATTCTGCATGGATTATGATTCTTTTCAGGACTGAGGCCAAAACCTAGTGTTTGATGCACCACCATTCTCCACTGACTGATTTCTTCAGAAATGCTTCAAGTGAGTTATCATTACTGTCTTCCTTATCAGCCTGGGCTATATAGCAACATGGGCCCAGAACAGCACAGAGGCAGTTTTATCCATGGACATATGGACCCTGGAAATTACTGAGAAAGCAAGGCAGCAGTATTCCCTGTCTGCATTATTTCCCTCTCCTCATACGCAGTATGGCAGTTGAAGCAGTAAACTCTTTTCCACCCTTCCACTTAGAAAGAAGTTCGTAATACTATAGCTGTTATTTTATGGAGAGATTCTAAATGAAAACAGGAATCTTTCAGAACACAGTAAACACCTCTAGGACATACTAAAGGTATTTAAGGAAAAGACTGAAAACCTACAGGCTCCTTTATCATGACTTCCCTAAAAGACCATAAAGCACACCACCACTGTACTAACTGTATAAGCTTTTTTGTGCACTGCTACTAACATTAACACCACAAAAATGACAGAGGTGAACCCTGGAAGCACTGAAAAGGAGAAGCCAGATATATTGGGAATATTCAGAGATCCTTGTAGTAAAGTGTTGGCTGTTTTTACTTGTAAAAGGGTGAAACAGGCAAAAGCTAACTGTGCTCATATCAACTTGGTTGGTCTGGGAATTGTATATCCTGATTTTGCCTGGCTTATGTGGTCCACAAGATACAGAACTGGGAAAGGCAAAAAGTGACTCAGCCTGGTAAAGAGAAGCCACTCTCACAAGACCTAAGAGCAGTTAGGTGAAGGCAAGCCACTCTGGAATAAAGAACTGATATCACTGCACTAATATATCTGCCAAGTCCTATGATACCTAACACCCTCTCCATTCAGCATTTGTGCAGGCTTTCTATTGCCTTTTTTTATGACAGGTTTGCTCCTCTGACACTTTTTGTTCCCAAAATAAATAGTGCTGTGCTTAGTGCAAGCTGTCTGGCCATTGGGCATCTCTGTTGATGTTTTACAAAGAGAGCAGAATTGCAGGTGTTTAACAAAACTTAACTTGCTGGGTTATCACAGCCGGGCAAGGCTGCTATCCCCAACCTGTGTCCAGCTTTGGGCCCTCCAATATAAGAGGGATGTAGAGCTGCTGGAGTGAATCCAGAGGAGGCCACAGAGATGCTGTGAGGGCTGGAGCAGCTCTGCTCTGGAGCCAGGCTGAGAGAGCTGGGCTGGTTCAGCCTGGAGAAGAG
>JAOEHX010003848.1:11853-26073 GCA_025448015.1 Bolborhynchus lineola
AGGTCCACAGTTCTCCAGTTGGGCTGTTGCCACACATGACTGGTTTTGCTTCCCATCTGCTTCTTGAAAATGTCTCAACTTTACCTGCATTTCATCCTAAGGTTGTACTACTGTTTTATTCTTCTTAGAAATACTCCTGACTCTTGTGCTGTTGATTCTTGTTTCATTTAACTTGGAGATGTTTCTCTTAAGGAAGCTATGGAGAACAAAACAGTTCTATCAACGAAATGTACTGAGTTCCTGTTCTTAACCTCCAGTTTAGTCTAAGGTGGCTATTTATGCAAAGAGTAGGTTGATTTTTGAAGATATGCTTTTGAAAAGCAATATTTTCCTCCCAGTGCCATTAAAAATGATCTGGTTCTGTCTTCTTTTATCTTGGTGCTCTGACAAGAAGCTCTCCATGGATAGGACAATTTTGGCTACATAAATCATTCAAAATAGTTCAACTTCTAATGGCTTATTAATGACTATGAGATAACTGCTCATCAGAGACCAATTATGCCTGTTGTTTTTATTCTTAAATAAAAGTAGATCCTGTAAGAGTGGGCTGCCACTTTCAAATTTATCATAGATGGCCTTTTGGTTTTACATCAAGCTTGGGCTCAATTAGTCTATCAGCAGTTTCACAGAACAAGGAAATATGCACATTTTTCTCAATGCCCAGAAGAGCAAGGCAAGTGTAATACAAAACATGAATCTACACTGGTGATGGATGATGTTGCTTCTTGTAGTGTCTTATTCTCGCCATCTGACTGCAGATTTTGCAGAAACTGAATATGACCCCTATTTTGCCAGAAGTATTAAGCTTATCTCTATCTTTTGGAAGTGGGAAAGGGCGAATGCTGAAGCTGCCATATAAAGCTAACTGAAAGCTTCTTAACAGCAAGTAGGTGTCATAGTAAAAAAAAATAGACATTTATGTGTTACAAAAGTGTTGCATCTTGTGGTGGGCTGAATGTAATGGATTCTTTTGTTTATCTTACAAGTGTTAATTGACTAATGTAATAACCTTATTCTCATTCTCAAGACATCTTGACTATTGTGTATAAAGATATTTATTTACAGTATTCTAGTAATTTCTAGACAACTGTTTCGTATGGGTTCAGAATGGGAATGATTCATCAGTAATTCAGGAACCATGCTCAGCTGGTATGGTAAGTGCAGGGACAGGTGTGGAAAGAATATTATTAGAGTAAGTAAAGAGTAAAAAACTCCTGGAATAGGAATATAATCGTTTATTCTAAGAAGCAACCAGTGCTCAATTTGATATGCAGTGGATGTCACCTTTGCAAATGAAACACTGGAAGCTTCCTTAGCAATGAATATAAAAATGCAAAGATCAGTTATGCAGAAAAAGGAAATTAAAAAGTAACTTTTCTACATAGGTGTGATTAAAACTGTAGAGCGTTTTTTAATCCTTTTGGGACAGGTATCCTGATGTGTCATTTATTGGCGATTGACTTTGCCCTTAGGTTTCACTCCAGCCCGCAAAGAATTATAGTTCACACAGTGTATTATTTCGTGTTGAGACTTAGAGACAAGCGGCATGAAGAGTAGCCCTCTTGGGATCAGAGTGGCTGGGGATGGGGAGGAGAGGGAAAGAATGGCTTTCATTTGCAGCTAATGTTGTAGTGCCATAAAGGGCTCTAAGTATATCACACTGGAATAGATTTTCAGGGAATCTGCAATGAGGTATAGTGCAGCAAAAAGAAGCTACAATGCAAGCAGAATAGAGTACTTCATCTTATAGCTTGAGGTGCGACTCGAGAGAAGATATTCCCAGTATGTGTAATGGATGCTTGCTGCAGAGCAAGTGATTCGAGGCAGAGAATAGTTCTGAAGGTTGCGTCAGTCAGACCACTGGCTGAGCTTTAAATGGTACAACAGCTTATGATGGGGTGCCATAAACTTGTTCTCCCACATTCTGTAATTCCACATCCTACAGGAGGTCCTTTCTGTTAAAGGCTGACTTGGTCATAAAAACACAGGATGATTTGGGTTGGGAGGGGCCTTAAAGCTCATCCAGTTCCAACCTACTGCCATGGGCAGTCCACTCGAGCAGGTTGCTCCAAGTCCCTTTGTCCAACCTGGCCTTGAACACTGCCAGGGATGGGGCAGCCACAGCTTCTCTGGGCACCCTGTGCCAGCGCCTCAGCACCCTCACAGGGAAGAGCTTCTGCCTAATGTCTAATCTCAACCTCCCTTCTGTCATTAAAACCCTTGTTCTGTCCCTTCATATCCTTGTAAAATGCCTCTGCTCTGGGAATAACTCACCCAGGGGAAGTTGCTCCTTGGCTGCCTCTTTGCTCTGCATCTGCACCACGCGCTCTTTCACCCTGGAGCTGAAGAGGAACCCCAGGCTGACATCGTCGAAGCAGGCGATGCTGGGCACAATGGTTAGCCAGTTGAGGAAACTCAGGTTTCCACTGATGATCAGAAGCACCTACGTGGGAAAGAAGACAGCAGAGGGTGTTGCATCAGCTGAAATGAGAAAAGTGTGGTGAGGGAACTGCTGGATGGATTTTAGCACCTTAGCACATACTTTGCTGCTTTTCCATGATTGCAGGAGTGATGGCAGACCTTTCCCCCCCTTCCCAGGCTCCAGCCCAAAAGTACCCCAATGGCTTGCAATTGCTTTCAGCAGGAGAAAGCTCAGCCAGGGTACAGTGTGACTGGATTTCCATAGAGCTCCTGGGGCTGGCACAGCGGGTCAGCCCCTGGGAATTGTCTGCTTCCTGCTTATGCCAACGTATCTGTGATAGCAACATTCCTGAATCCCTTCAGGAGGGAATATTGGAGCTTCTAATTAAACAGCTGCATTAAATATAAAAGTGGGGATTTTTAAAAGGCCTTTAAAAAGAACTTTAGCTTTTGTTGGCCATTGAGGAGATTGTCTTGCACGTGTAAGGCAGAGAAGGTGGAAAAATCGGAACCTCTGGAAGAGTCTCCATAAGCATCTGTATGCATTGGGAAGGGCTTTCTGAAGGCCCAGGTTATTTTTGTCTTACTCTTACAATGACTTGAGAAATATGAGGAACCTTTTTGCCATTCTCCAGCAAGTCCTAATGAACATCATGCTCATCAGTCTTTGGGCACTGCTTGTTTAGTCTTGATCATGAATCACATCTTCACAGCACATGGCTTCATGTTAGAGGTATAAGATGACACTTCCTCACCACATTCACACATCAACCATGTGGAAGGCGCAGGGAAGCCCTGCTCAAGGTACATGCCAACCCCCCACCAGAGCCTTTCATTAGAGCTTCATTTAAACCCAAACATACAGAGCAGTTTCTGCTTCCTCCCAAGTGCTGGTTTTAATTTCTATTTTTCTAGCCTAAGTTTATCCAAGCCCAGGCTATATTTACCCATATTTTTCCAAGCCACTATTTCACCTGCTCACAGACCCCTGTTTTATCTGTACAGTCGCATCCCCTCTCCAGTTTCCCACTTTCAAGCACACCAAACCGCTCTGCCCATCCCAGCAGCCATGCCCTCTACCCTAGCAAGGTGCCATCAATCTTTCTGGGTGCTGACAAGGACCGTACGGGGGAGATCAGATGGGTCTCACCATGAACTTGTACACGCTAACATTTCTCATGCTCAACCAGACCTACCTCCCCTCCCGCTGTGCTTTAACGCCACATTTATCTTCTCCACCGCGGTGTCACGTCCGTGCTTGCCATGTTTCATGTGAGAAGGGAGCACTGCCAGCTCAACCTCGCTGACACTGAGGCTTGCACCAGGTGCAGAATGGATGTTGGGAACTTGCTCAGTGCCAGCGAAACGTGTTAAGTGAAGCCAAGCCCAGGGCACTGACTGTGAAGACACATCTGGGTTTCCCTAGGGCTGCCCACCATAAGTGGTCACAAAGGAACATGTTAGGAATGATTTAAGTTTTGGCATAAAACAATATCTGGGAATACACACACAAAAGACGAGAATTGAAAAGCAGCTGATGTTTCTTCAGGGCTATATGAGTTTTGAGGCTGATTGGGATTCTTGTCCTATTAGTCACATTGCTTAGGATTTAGCCCTAATTAAGTAGCTGTTCCTCCAACAGGTTAAAACAAAAGAGGCAAAATAAAGGAAGGAAAGGGAAGTATTCTCACCATCTTATCCATAAATCATGAATGTTATAAAGCTGACTTAATGTATTACAAGTCAGAAAATAATACCCTGACACAACAAAGTCTTTTACATTTCAGCCTTCAGACCAGCTAATGAGAACTTCCTCACCTTCCAGCGGGGTTGAAAGCTGTAACCTGAAGCGGCACCACCACTATTAACTCTATTTAAAGAACACTTCTCCAGTCACAGCTGAACTTCATCCTCCTGTGAACTGTCTGCTCACAGTTTTAGAGCATGTGGCCAACAGACTTTCAAGATGGTGCAAGACCAAATGTGTGAACCCACAACACCCCCAGCCTCCCACTGCAGGCTGAGGAGCTGCAGTGTGGACTACACAGACCGACCTCAGCCCCTCCTCTTGCGAACAAGCACTGAAGCTTTTGGAAGCCTTGAGGAGATGCAGAAGCTGAAGCACTAACCACAGACCCAAGAGGCAGAGCTGAAGTCCTCAAACCCCTCCAGCTCATGTTGCACCTGAGGACACAGTGTCTCTGGAAGAAACCCAGCTGCTTTGAAGAGCCAACTCAAGCCAAACACAAGAATACTCCTTAGGAGCTGGAAACCATCACAGACTTCCCATTCCCATGGCAAAGCACACGTCTGGAGCTGCCTTCTCCAACAGACACAAACAAAACCCCCACAATTAACACCAAAAATCTATATCCCAAACAAAGAGGAAAACTCATGGAACCTGCAAGTTCTCCTCTGGCTAGGACGATGGAAGCTCAGACAGGTACCAGCAGGTATCAACCCTACTGTGTAACGTAGTCACTGTCTTGGTAAAACTTCCTACAGCACAAGATGGACCATACATCAGCAGATCTTTGCCTGGATCCTGGGATGCCTGGGAATGCTGCAGTATATTTCTTCCATATTTCTTCAGGGCTTTTCGAGAGGAGTCTTGACCTCACTCAGATGTCTCCAGCCTCTCCTGGGGCTGTTTGGGAACAAGGTCTCCATGGCATGCCAACTGTACGGGTGAGAACAAGAAGATGAGCTCACCACCCTATTTCACCAGCACGACACGTATTTGTTTTCAAGGGCTTTTGGGCATTACTTAGGGGCTGTTCTGAGGATTTTGTAATACTCCCAATAATGCAAGGAGGCTCCAACTGCAATGTGGACCTGTTTAGCTTGGACCTGCCAAACCAGATGGTAAGAGGACAACTCCTGTCCTGAAAACAAGTAAATGTAAACACATCAGACAAAGATCAAGATTAGGATGCATCACAGCTGTGTTATAGGCAGAGAATGGAAGAATTTTGGCAACTAGTTCTGATTTCATCAACGCTCTCTGAGGATATCACCTTAAAACAACTCACAAGGAGCCTTCCAGCAGAACCTGAACTAAACTCCAAATCTCCCAATTACAAATGCAATGTCTTAATTACAAGTGCCCCCTGCAATATCTGTGTGTCCAAACGCTGGTCCCCTGGCTTTCCTACTATCCACAATGCAAACATTAATAGCACATGGACTTTCAGCCAGTGTTCTGTTAAAAAGATGAATGTTTCCTCGTTAAAAATGTGCAATTTCACATTTTAGATGATTTGCACCAATTTTTTTAAGTATGGTGGTTTGTAGGTTACAAGTTCCAAAGCCCAGCAGGACCCTTAGTCACATAATCATGAGAAAAGGAGAGATCTGACCTATTACAGTAAGTAACAACAGTCTTAACTGTTGTTTAGTTAAAAAAATAATGACTCCTTTAGTTGAGTTGGATACTTACCCACAATTATGAGGAGAAAAAAGTATTTAAATCTGAATTACATATGCGTTAGGACCTTGGACATGTTACACCTGAGGTTTGGTCCTCCCCCTTTGACCTGAACGTGATTTAGTTCAATGCATATTAATCAGCCTGTATTCATTAACACACTTCTCACTTAGCTGCTTTGTTAGAAATCTCTGCTCCTTTTCTGATGCAATTTGCCTCGTGCAATTGCAGTGCTATAAAGAAACCAGTTCTGCACTTTGCCACTTCTGCTGAGGCTCGCTTTGCAGCTTCATACGGAGCGACTGGGTGGTCCATGGGAGGCTTTTTCTGCAGTGATTCACCTCTCTTTATTGCTTGGAAGTCAGAAGCAAGAGATCTGATTTCCACCAGCCCTTAAAAATCCAGGGGATTCAAAACCAATACAAGTTTGGCGTTTTCTGGTCTGTGGGTGGAATCATGAACCTGACATGGTTTTAGCCTCAGTTATTCTGACTGGGTTTGGATGCTCACACCAGTCACTGCCCCGCACCAGAGTTAAACCCAGGTTTAACATTATACCCTGCTTGAGAGTGGATGAGCACCATGAACCCTCCTTTGCAAATATAAACCTCAAAAGAACTCCCATTTCAAAGTCAATTAACAGGAAACAAATGATTTTTCAAATGGGTGCCTCCTTACAGATGGTTTTGAGGCAGTTTCTGCAGGAGGTGTATGTTATTTCATTGATGTGTCCAGCCAGTGCTGGGGTAAGGGTTGGACTTGATCTTAAAGGGTTTTTCTGACCTCTATGATTCTATCATTCTATGAAGCTTTGTCATCTGAGCAACTGGTGTCTTCTGCAGCGCTGCTCCTGCGAGCGCAGCATCCCCTGAGGTTAAGGGATCCTTTGCAATTCAAACTAGTATTTGCCTTGGCAGGCACAGCACATTTACCTAAATCCTTTTCTGTATGAAACCTCCTAAGCTTCCGTGTCTTCCTGCTCACCCTGCCCTGGAGCAGCGCTGGTTCCTGGTGGGAAGTTTAACTTCACATTAATTTCTCATGTTGGATGAGCCAGCTTGGATGGGGCTTGGAGAAAGCTGCTCTAGTGGAAGGTGTTCCCTGCCCATGGCATGGGGTTGGAACTGGATGAGCTGTAAGGTCTGTTCCAACCTGATTCTATGATTCTCAGGCAGAGATCTCTGATCACCATGCGCTCACCTCCTGCCCTGGGAACTGAAGGGGGTGAATGCCTGATGCTGATGATTTGGGGTAAGCCACCAAACTCCTCAAAGTCTTATTTCAGCCATGTGGGTGCCGGACCTCCTCTGCACCCACGTTTGGGGACAAGGCACCAAACCTCTCCAGGAGCTGGTCTGGCAGCACATGGACAGCATCACTGCTCCTTCCCCATCTGCTGCATGAGGAACAAGAGCTTCCTGCACCCATCTCACCCTTCTGCACTCCTACCATGATCATAATCCAACTGTATCCGTGCATCTCCACCACCATCCCAACCTCTGTTGCCACGGATGGGCTGCACCCTCCCTACCTTGGTTTTGATTTGTGTTTACTGTCTTCCTCCTTGCTGGACAATATTTAAATGCACAATTATAACAAACAGATGGTATCAACCCCTGTGGTGATTTTAAAAAATCTTTTATTAAAGCACAGTATTAATCATGGTAATTGGGTAGGAACTTTAAGGTTATAAAACTACAGCATGTCTAATGAGCGAGCTCCTTATAGGAGGAACTGAGGTTTTTAATCTAATAATGTCAGTTTTATGGATTATGACTGGAGTTTTATGAAGTGTGATATGAAATACTGTGGATTCATGGCTCTCCCTGGATTAATTTGGAAAAGTAGTTTTCCTGGTTCTAGGCCCAAAAACAATTATTCCTTACATTTCTGTCCCCTGCACCGTTACCAAACCCCTCTGTCAGAAAATGGGCACCTACACCCATAACTTTTTTACAGGTTTGACTTCTTTGTTAGCTGGGGTTGATTTTTTTCAATCACAGATTGTTACAACCTTACAGTAGGTAGGAGAAGCTCATATTCTGGGTAGCAGACTGTATATTTGTCCAGCAAGAACAACAACGGGCTGTAAACTCTTAAACACAGTCAAAGGCTGGTTGGAGCTTACCGGCTCCATCTAAGCATGGGCACACCGTCAGCACGCAGCGCTGGAGCTTTCTGGTATTAGCCCATTGGAACAGAAGAGCCAAAATTGGGCTGCCTGGAAGAGTTATAATTCATTTAAAGATAAAAACACAGCTGCAGAGGGATGGAAGAGACCTCAAGAAGTCCTTCCTGTTTCCCCGAGGTAGAGATGTCTCTACACGCACAGTAGTGTGTTTGTCTAAGCTCTCCCTAGAAGCCTTGCTGAATGATGGAGCCAAGTCCATGGCTTTCCTGGGCCTGCTTCCCTACCTTTACATTATTTGTAGTATGTACCCTGATTCTACCTTGACACTATTTAATCCCATGACCCCTTCTCTGCTCACTGCAAAGACTGTTTTCTTTTATCTACAATATCCTTTCACATAGGTGAAAACTGCCCTTTGCCCACTGCCTCTTCCCTCCCACTACTGTTCTCATTTGGGTTCATAATATCCCAGACTGGTTTGTACAGGAAGGGATCTTAAAGCTCATACAGTTCCAACCCCTTGCCATGGTCAGGGACACCTTCCACTAGAGCAGCTTGCTCCAAGCCTTGTCCAACCTGGCCTTGATGTCCGGATTACATGATCCCAGTTGGTCCTTGTGAATCCAGTTATAGCTCTGCTTAGACTCATCATCCTCTGGATTGTCTCCACCTGGGACATATCTTTCCATCAGAGAACGCCCAAACCCAAGCAACAGTTTTTAGCCTTTATCAATGGCAGAGAGCAGGAAGGATTTATATACTCAGAGCACAAAGCATTTATATATTCCAGTAGGATATTTGTCCTTTCTGCAATGATGCAGCCCTGTCGACTTGAACATTCTGAACACTCATCATGTGCACCAATATCCTCTACCTGAGCATGACCTACTGATAACAGACACCATTAATGAAAACCCTTAATGTCCCTAGATAGACCCCAAGGCATCTCCCTTGGCAAATCTTTCCCTGACAGCAACCATCGACAAACGTCAAATAGACTTTCCAACCCTTTTTCTCCACCAGACAGTATTTCCTACTTCTTATAGACCCTATTTTCTTGATTTGTTTATGAGGTATTATGTCAAACACTTTCAAAAGCCTCAGTAAAAGCATATACTGTTTATCCTCTATTCATGCATCCTGTCTTGTCAGTGAAGGAAAGAAGACTGCTTTTACACAGTCAGCCCCTGGCAAAACCATGCCGGCTGTCGTTATCCCCCTTGCTTTTGGAGGTATTTAGAAATGGCCTTTTCCATCATTATTTTTCCCAGTATTTTTCCAGTAATGGCTCTGTCACGTCCCGGCTCTTCCTTTTTTCTCTCTTTAGAGGACAGGTACTTTATTAGCTCTTCCCTGCTCTTTCATTACTTCACCTATGTTCTATGAATTCTCAAAGATAATCACTAATGCTGACAGGATTTCAACAAGCAGCTCTTTAACAGCCCGAGGACAGATTTGCTTAGGCTCAGATGATTTGAAAAGGTCTAACTTAGCAAAATACTCTCCAGCTCTCCCCTGCTCATGGCTGTGGTCATCCTGCTTTGTTACTGGTATTAATTATACCAACAGCCACAGGAGATGTGACTCTTTTAGTGATGACTGTTACAAAAAAAGGCATTAATCATTTCAAGGTAAAGCACTGAACAAAGTGATGAATTAAGAAAAAAAATAGGATGTAGAGAACTCCAAGGTAAATCTGCTTCTTACACCCAAAATAAACAACCACTTACCCTGTGCTAGTGAAAGCTGGAGAAGAAAGAGCTCAGCTTATCTGTGCACTGTCAGAGCTGCCATACCTGGGCGCCTCATGGATCTTCTCACTGCAGATCGCCAGAGCTCAAGACAGCAAAGACCCCCTCCTCCTGATGGACCTGCTGCTAAGAATGCTCCTCAACGTGACTTTGCATATCACCAAGGAAAGAGGAAAACAGTCTGTTAAGATGAATTTATGGATCATTATGAAGAAGCAGATGTGAGGAGGAGACAATGCCAGCACTCAAGAGCATGTGTGCTATGCCCTCTGGAGCTACCAAGTGGCATATGGCACTGGCAGGACCATCCGGTCCCCATCCCTTTCCATTCCATGTGTTACAACAGTGCTACTCCACACAGGGCTAAAGGCAAGGGTCTCAGCTGAGAGAAATGCCTGCACCAGACTTATCTCCCATGGTTAAGCAAAGGCAGAATAGGCTGCTCAGCTTCTCTTGGGAACCAGGGAGAAGTAGGAGTTTGGAATGACCCAACTAAGCCACGTATTTGAGCAGAGGAAGGCAAATCCTGATACCAAGGGAAGGGGAGTTTTGCCATCAGTTTTGCTCCCCCAGCATCACTCCTCTCACCTCTGCCTGGTTTTCCTCTGGGTATCCAGCAGCCGGGCTGGGTGAAAGAAAGGTGGATGGAGGCAGAAGGTGCCACTGGAATTGAGAGCACAAGCACTATGCTGCGCTGGGGACACTTCATCGCCCACAGTCTCCGTGCCATCTGTGCCTGGGATGGAGCTTTAGAAGGAAAATACCAAACAGGAATCCATTGCTTTGGTTTTGGTTAAGTGGTTGATTCCACTCTCCTGAAACCTGCAGCCTCATCACCAAAGACTCTCCTACTCTCAGGACAAGCTGAAACTCGGAACACCTAAAGTTGGTCCTTCCTTAAAGAGATAGGAAGGACAAGGCTCAAAAGCCAAATTTGATTTTAATGTGCCTCCAGTTACTTGTGTACCACGAAAACACAGCCTCCCACAAAGAAAAGCAGGCTACCATTCCCCCATCTGGTTTCAGTTTGAAAAATATATGTAGTTTTTCCCAGAAGTTATTGTAGGCACGGGCAAAAAATTCCCATTAAACAACAACAGCAAGAACATTTAATTTCCCCCTACTATTAATTTAATCTCTTGTTAACTTCTTGATTCAATATTTGCATGAGGATTTAATCTCTGCTTCGCAGAGCTGTTTAGTGCAGGGAAATACATACAAAAATAATTACCTCTGTCCACTTGCTCTGGTTTAGTGGATAAAATGCTTTTTTGAATCCCACATTGATTCAGAAAGCTATTGAAAGTACCAGGAGAAAAGGAGCAGTCACTTGTGCTGGGAAGATGAGGAAGAAGAACGTGGCTTTACCTGGGTTTACTCTTGGATGCAGAGTCAATGAGGTGATCTCAACTTAATTCACATTATAAACCACAGCCTACGACAGAAAGCGAATTTCCTGTGTCCATCCCTTACCTGCCATGGACCACCCCATGGATCTCAGGACACCTGGACACTCCTCAGAGAGCTCAGCCCTCAGTTTCCAAAAGGGGTGGAAGCGCCCACCCAGCACACTGGGAATATCATGGAATCAGGAAACAGCCCAAATTTGGTAACCAGAACATGATTTCATAAGTGAAGGCTGAGTATTTCCTTCCCACAAGATAATAGGAGACAACCCACATATTATTACCACATTTAATACAGCACTAAGGAAATAACATGTCCATTGCACTGTTGCACACACCCACTGTGCACCTCTAGTTAGACTGAAGATAGGAAACGATTCCTTTAGAGCCACAAGAATTAGCTATAATTGAAAGCATTTTAGAATTCACCTGCTATACACAGATTTTTGTTTCCTGAGCTGAGGGCGTGAAGAACTGTGTCAAGAGATACAGATTTATCTCTAAAAAGCAGAGCTCAGTATTTATAAATATTAGAAATTATAAATTTATACTTACATAGATGGAAATTCCCCACAACATAAGTGTATAATGTAAATACTGAGGGATAAAAGAACTACCGAGGAATAAAATCATTATTGAGGAATAAACCAACTACAGATGCACAAATGCAGTGGTGCAGCAAACCTCACTAGAACTTGTCCTTGCACTGGGTCAGATGTTGACACATTATAAATTGCACTGTAAGGCTTTTGCAATCCCTGCTCTCAGTACCTGGTCTAAAGTTACAAGCAGAACAGCGCTAAAGCAACAGGGAACCAACCCCTTTCCATTCCTGTTACACACCCGACATTTGTTCTTGATCGAAACATGAAGCAATATAAATGTTTCACTCCATGCTCGTTTTAATTTGTAGCTGTATGAACCACCTATTGCAGTTCCCACAGATTATGGGATTTAATAGTGGAGCATTCCTATGGATAAGCCCAACTTCCAGCTTTTCAATGGAAAATAAATTTTAAGGGAATCAAGAGTGAAACTGGAGTGATTATGGTTTATATATATATATTTATATGGAGTTTATATATATATTTGGGGGGTTATATATATTGGGGGTTTACATATACATGTGGGGTTTTTTTATATATATATATACATATATGTATCTACATAACTATATAGCTATCTTCCAAATCTCTTGCTTCAGTACTTCACCTGACCTCCAGCGATGAGCAGTCAGCAGAAACAGGGATGGATGGTGGCCTGGTGCAGGCTGCACCTTCTGAAACAGTCAGGATTGAGGTTGGGATATTGGGATGAGAGACAAGTCCAGTGCCGAAAGAGTTAAACTGAATTCCTTTTCTTTATCATGCACCCAAGACGCAGCAGTAAGTATCCCTGTTCTAGGAAATTCTATATGTTTAACTCCATTATCAAAGTCCTGAGTGTGAATTTAGGATCTGTTGCTCACGTTGGGTGCGAAACACAAGCAGCCTCCTCCTGCCCTGCTCCTGCAGAGCCGAGATGTCTCCAAATTACTGACTTTGACACATATATTCTGCTCTGCAGCTTTGCTATGTAAAATACCTCTTGGTGTTGCTTGATCCGTTGACTCTTTTGCTAGAGGCTACAGTGTTCCACATTAATACAGTATGGGGCTGAATAACTGCTGAAGGACTGTTTATGTAAGCATTGGACCAATATAAAATGAAAGAATAATTTTACAGAAGGAAGGAATTTTTTGCTACTCTGCTCTGAAATATCAACATCTTTCCAGCCCTGATGGTAAAAGTGAATTCCTAAAAGGGGGAGCTACCATGAAGACACTTATTGGCAAAAACCTTTCAAAGCATTCCCATGGACCAGCAAATCTCAACAAGCTTTTCAGCAGCATCCTACATCAGAGAACCAATTTTAGCTAATTTCTTGCTGATTTTACTTCAATTTGCTCCAAAAGGAGTTGATTTTCATGGCAGGCCTCCTAAATGAGGATGCTGTTTAAAGGCAGGAAGAACTGAGAGTCCTTTAAGTTTGGGATAGAGTTTCTCCATGGAGAACATGTCAGCACCTGAAAAAAAGGTGACAAATGAGAGAGGGAGACCTTCAGCTTTTAAGCTCCTACAGGGATATCTCAGAAACAATTCTAGCTGCTAACCCAAACCAGCCCTGCAGGCAGGTAATGCACTAACCATTAATGGAAGACTTGGCAGGACACCACCAAAACTACTGTCACCATCAGGAGTAGGTGGAGCAGGAAGAGGCAGAGCTACTGGAGCGAACTGCCCTGTTGGTCTGTACCAGCATGAGATCAGGATCTGGCCCCAGTTCAGTCCCAAGAAAATGGCATTAGCATGTAATTATGGGGCCTGGTGTGGACATTGAAACAGGATGTGAAACCGAGTTCCTGATTACTCACAGTCATAAAAGAGACCATGGAACTTTCGATGAAACAGAGAGAAGCAGGATGCAGAAGATCCCAACCCAAACTCCAAGGTAGGGTGTTACAAAGAGGGAACGGCAGCCCATCACAGCATTCCCACAGGAACCTGGCAACCAAGGAGCAGTGGCACCCCATCACGGGCACAGAGCTCTATATGTGCTGCTTGCAAAATGCTTTGGGATCCATCCCTGGGACAAGAGAGCTTGGAAAACCAGAGCATTGTTCCTGCAGAGCAGGCCTGGGTTTCCTCACTCGGCGCGAGAGCGGCACTCGTTCCGATTAGCTCATTTCATCAATAAAGTCAAGCAGCATATTGAAACATTTCTACATCTATTAACAGCCCAAGTGTTTCACTAACCAGCTCCATCCCACTCATTAAAAGTACTTTTATAGCAAATGGAAAGTTGAGGTCCAGCAGAAGTGCTCTGCTTCAGTGGTATCTCCAGACAGGTTATGTTGGATAGAGCCCCAAGCTGTGCGCTCCGGAGGGATGTTGGGCTCTGCCCTCCATCTGCCTCCTCTATGGGGAGAGCAGGTTGGAAAGGAATTTTTCCAATCAGAATCTGTGGATTCATCAAAATATTAAATGGGCCAGAGCCAGCACCTTCCCCAGGAACACTGTTCCCATCCAAGAAGCCTGAAGACCA
>JAOEHX010003862.1:5972-21817 GCA_025448015.1 Bolborhynchus lineola
ATTGGAAAGCTAGTTTCTACTTTCATAGAAATAGCCTATAATTTAGAGTCTTGTTTCTTTTTGCAGTAGCACCTGGCTCCTGTAAAGCTGCCTAGCAGAATTTAGTTGCAGTTACAACACTGGAACATTTTGAGGTGCATCTTTCCTCTAGGATAAACATCTAAAATGCCAGCGTCAGGCAGGTACCAGGGGCTGTCACCCTACTGCCAAAGGGAAAAGCAGCCATGATAGCTCCCCCAGATAAATAGCAGCATGTATTGGAGAGGTTGTCAATTTCTGAATGAGGTCCATGCAGCCATCTCACATGGAATGAGCCTTAGTATGTTTGTCTCTTACTTCCCACAAGAACTTCAGAATAAAACCTTATTAGTATGATAGAATTGTAGAGACATACACAATAGAATGGCTGCTTTTTTTGTTCAGAACTTAATATACATTTTTCTGGATAAAAGTTATAGCTTCCTCTTTTATTTTCTTAGGTTGAAAAGTACATGTGTATGTTTTTGGTTCTCTATTAGCCTTTGCCACAAAAGCTCTGCTCCTTTTCCTCTTGATTAAAAAAGATATAAAAGGATTTCTTCAAGCTTTGAATTACTGCGCATCTCTTGTATCATGAACTGTTTTACCATGCAAGAATGAAAAGGGTTTGATTCAGAATTTGTTCTGGGTAAGTTCTCAAAGTCCAGAGGGATGCTCTCAATCTTGAATATAGGGCATTAGTTAAGCAATTTACACTGGTACCAGTATGTGTGGCACACCTACAGCTCTCTGCATTAACTTCATATGATTACCATGTCAATGAAGCTAAATCACCTGTCTAGTTGGAGCTTGAGCTCGGCAGAAAGTTCCCTAGGAATACAATAAAGCCTGTGATAACAAGAGGCACCATGACAAAAAACCTGCTACTTAAGGTTAAAAAATAAAATAAAATCAATCTGCTCGTGCCAGCTATTACAAAATGTTAATACTAAAACAGAGAAGTTACTTTACACCATTTATCTGAGCGGAATTTATCTTTAAACCACGGCTAAGATTTTTAACCAGACTGATGGATTTTATGTATTTTGTTGTTTCATTAAAGTTTTCCTATTAAACATTCATATGAAATGCAAACACCTCTTCTCCCTTTTATTCTGATTTGATGCTTCAGAGAGGATATGAGTTCAAACGAAGCCTGGAGTTAGTGCAGTAAAACAAGCAATTCCTACCTTCTTAGAGAGTGTACAGCAAAAATTTCCACACACAAATGAAAAAGAGAAATAAAGAAAAATGTGAATTAATTTGCAAAAGCAGGTCAGTGGCAGAATCTTGGAAGAGTGTTTCAGTCTCTTGGCTTTCATTGCAATTCTCTGTTAGGGACCAAGGGGACCTTGCAAAGCAAGAATTAAGACTTTCAATTATAAAAATCTTGTATGAACTGATGAATACGTTCAATTATACTGCAAGAAATATTTTTGTCTACCAAGAGGCAAAAGGGATTTTTTTTCCTCCTCATGTGGGAAATATTCAGCTTTCAGACCAGCATCATTTCTTGTCTTCTAAGGAGATATCTGGGTGGGCCTAAGGGTAAAGTTTGTCCTTCTCTACCATGCATTCCAGTGGCTCAGTCAGCCTAGTGCAGCTGCCCTTGTCTTCCAGGTGCTCTGAAAACTACACAGAAGTGAAAGAAGGCTCAGTATATAGAGGGACATTTCTGGAAGATCAGCAAAATGTTCCTCCATGGTTCTTCCAGGTCTGTAAGAATAGGATCACACCTTCCTTCTTTGACAAAGCAGGAAAATGTGTTCACTTCATCGGTGATGGGATCAGCCACAAGCAAGGCAACCAATAATTCAAAAGTAATTGCACATCTCTGTTTGCTTAGTATCAATTTGGGGCCATATTGCTGCTCACCTTGGTGGGACTGGTACTGATTGGCAATATTAGAAAATAACATTTTAAATGTAGTCTCTGATACAGATACTACATAGCTATCTGAACTTAGAGGATTCATTAGCCTGTGGGATGGGGAATTCAAAGCTGAAGGACTGGTAAAAAAATCTACCTAGATAATATTCACAGAAATGACAGGCTTTTTCATGACATTTATATAATGAAATGCTCTTGTGCCAGAATGAGTTGTTCTTACAGCTTGTCCTACAGCACTTACAGAGAGCACATCTGTGCTGGTGCAATTGGTGCTCCTGCTAGTAGATAGCTGAGGGATTAAATAACTATTATAAAATCTCTCTTTCTTTCTTTTTTCTTTTTAATTTGGCAGCAATTTCAAACAAAAAAACCTGGAAACTCTAAAAAAGAGCTTTAAATAAAAATTACAGGTTCTTATTTACATGCATTTTGCTTTCAAGAAAGGCTGTCTTTATGGATGTGCATTCCAGTGTGAAATGTAAAGAAGTGGAATTTCAGAATTAGGTGCACTTATACACAGAGGTCATTTTAAATAAATCAGAATGGCAGAATGGGAATGTTTATCCTGCTAAACATTCTCTGTGATCTCAGCATTAAATTACCTTTAAGGACTGCAAACATCGGCAGTATTGCAATGTTCTGAACTTCTTTTTTCTATCAGTTTGGAAGTCTAAAAGTAATATTAATCTTTTAGTATTTTCCAAACATTTCAAATCCTAAAGGCCAGGCAAATAGAAAACATCAGCATCTAAATGTTACCTCTTAGAAGAAAAATAAAAAAGGAACTTATTTTTCACAAATCTGGTCTCTACACCATGAAAAAATCTCACCTCTACAAATGACATCATCTACACAGGGAAACCAAGGAGAAACATAACTAACGAGGAACACTGAATAATTCAAGACGTCTTTCATACACCACCGCAAGGTTCGTGGAACAGCAAGGGGAATGCCTCAATTACTGACACGCTTTCCCCTTCAGGGAGTAGTGAAAGTTAACTTTCACCATCAGTGCAGTAGAACATCACTTTAATAAATTTATTCTTGTAGTACTTATTACAAGTCCTTAGGTGCAAACAAGGATAGAGTAAAAAGGCAAGGTGGGGAAAAAGGATCAGCTCAGAAAGACAATTGGAACAAGGCAGTCATCAGATGGAGATGAGCTGAGCATTCTTCACAAGGTTAATAGGAAATTTCCCACATCTCCTCGCTGTTATATAGAGATATCTAATAGTGAGTATTAGAATTACAGCTTAAACTGCAATTTATGACAATCCTCTTTTTGGACACAGGTTATTTACTGCAAAGGCAAGTATGAAAGGCATTATAGAAAGTAATGTTTCTGTGCAGAAAGGATTTAGGTGTGTTCAATAGAGTAGGAGGAAAAAAATCATAGTGTTTTCTGCTTATTAGCCTTCACACATTTCACCACCAACATACATAAGCACTAAAACTGTAACAAAGTCTGTCTGCAGTTTCTTTTCCAGCAATGTATTCCAGGTTGTGAGGGAGAGATCATGAGAGGAAAAGGAAAAATTCTCTTAGCCACACATACACTTGGTGAAAATATGTCCAGTTCATACATCTCCCTGGGTTCAACCCATATCTCATCTGCTGTATTTGAGGCATCTGTCATATTCATGCAAATCGTTTACCTCCTCACTTGTTTTCTGTACCAAAAGCTACATTTGGCAAGTATTTGTAGAATGAGTCTGAGCAAAGACTGTCTGAACTCTTGTAAACACCAGAACCAAGTTGATATGCCCTAGATGAGATAACCTGTTCTAGATTAGATAATGCTCTTTCACATACTAAAGGAACTAATTTGTTAAAACTAGAATCCTAAACTATTGTAAGTATCCCTTTTTTATTAATCCTTAGCATATAAAAACTTCTGAATTAAAGGTGAACAAGAACACCTGAAAACTACTCCAGTGATTCATTTATATTTTAAACTTCACCTCCAAGAGTATTTTGAAGCTGAATACTTTTTGACAGCCTGCTATGTTCTTTATTCAATACACTTTTTAATAAAATCACAGCATTCCTCAGGTAAAACAAGGAGCCTCAAGGGACTCTTCAGGGATTGTGGTGATAGGACAAGAAGGAATGGGTTCGAACTTAGGGGAAGTTCAGGTTAGAGGGTCTTTACTGTGAGTGCGGTGAGGCACTGGCACAGGTTGCCAAGAGAAGCTGTGGCTGCCCCATCCCTGGCAGTGCTCAAGGCCAAGCTGGACAGAGTCTTGGGTGGCACGGTCTAGCATGAGGTGTTCTTACCCACAGCAGGGGGTTGGAACTGGATAATCTTAAGGTCCTTTCCAACCCAAACCATTCTGTGATTCTACAATTTATGGGGAAAAAAATAATTGTAATTTAAGATTAGACTTCTGACTCCCTTCCTGATATTTCACTACATGATTTGGACAAGAGTCACAATCTACATCCTTGGTTTAACAATTCGGGGAAATTTTAGATATTGACAGTAAGTTCTGAAAAAATTATTTCAGAACTCTTATCCAAGAGAATAACAGAAGCAGTCAAAAAGTATAACTTCTAAAAGTATTCTGGTTCTCTCAGAGGATAAACAGGAGACATCACAGGCCTCTGACAAACAAGTGATGATTCTGGTCAGGAAGGTAACCTTCAGCATCATGGAAATTTTATGCTTTACCAACTTAAGAACATACTGTCCATAATTTTGCACCATGGCGAACTCATTTTCAAACCAAACCTATGTGGCCACACTCAGAGAATGATACTGTAAAGATCTGGGGAGTTCTTAGGAGATAGGTACCATCAAGAATCAAAAGGAAAATACAGTAAGTGGACATAAGGCAGATTCATACTCATTTAGGTGGTGCGCCAACTGCCAGAAAGTCATATTCCTTTAACAAGTGCAACAAAGCATCAGGCATATTTTTTCTTCCTTGTGTTGTGATAGCAAAACTAAACACAATAATATGCCCTCACTATTTCCAGTTGTATTACCCAGTTGTAGGACATTGATTTCGTCACTGAATTCTCTGACAATTTACCATCTGGAATTGGGATTGCACTTACAAAACAGGTTAAATTATAAACCAGGGACTATAACAATAACATTCTAAAAGGAATGTGAAAAAAAGGAAAAGCTGAAATGCAGCTATATTATGATGAAATTTCATAGTTATTTTGAAAACATGTAGTACTCAGAAGAGATTTTGTGAGACAGGGGTTTGCAAACATGGCAGTTACTATCTTCTGTGTCAGGCCAGGAAGGTGACTTCTATACTACATTCAGTCCTGCACTGTGTCATTAATGTAGTTGTAGCCAAGTTTCCCTTCAGGCAATATGGCTGGGACAAAAAAATCTGTCAACAGGGCAGTAGACTATAGAATATTCCAGGCAAGAAGTTGTCATTTCATTACCTGAAGTTTACTGCTTATTCATTGCCCTAAATAGAAGAATAATTTGGAAAGTACAGGTTGTCAGGTGACTGAATCTGTTTTAAACCATGCAAAATTAAGCTACTTGTCTAGATGCTGTAATGCAAGTGCACTATAAAAACATTTGTAATGCCTTTTTTTTTCTGCTATCTAACAGTGGGAAGAAAAAGAACAAAAGAATATAAAGTAAAACGAACCATAGATTAACAAATATTATAATACATTCAATATACAGTTTTAATGGGTTTTGCTTTCAGCTTTTATATCTTCCATACAACTAAAGTACGGATGGATTTAGAGGTATAATTTCATATGCTATCTCCCCTTATTATAGTATGAATAATTTAGTATGTTTATACTTTAGGGAAAAAAAACCACTAAAAATTACATTTCTTCTTATTCAGCAGTCACTCTCTCTTTTCAATTTCCATGCTTATTCCATCACCATACATAAAAAGTTTGCTTCAACTGTTAACAAGTCCAGTCTTATGCTAAAAGTTTAATCTCTATTCTCTATGCCCACATAATTCTCAGGAAAGCCTTTGTGATCTTAAAGGCAGCAGTGTGTACTTTGACCTATCTTGTCAGCTAATGCCAATTGAGAAATCCTGAAATAAGAAAGTGGGTTTCAATGGGATTAATTCACAATTGAGAGAGTAGAATTAAGGATTTCCTCTTATAATCTTACAACTGTCTGTACAACTGAGCCCTGAAGAATTCAGGATCCAATATTGACTGAAAATCTGTCTGCATTAAAGCATTACTTTTAATTAATCAACACATGGCCTTTCCTAAAATTTATACATGTTTTAAATTAATTAATTCAATGTTACAGAGTGTTTTGAAGTACTTTATATCAGATACCTTATGGAAGTCATCTGTATGAAAAGTACTCCATGATCACGGAACACACACTCTTTGATCTTTTTAACAAAGATTAATGAGGAAGAAAAGTATTAGTAGATATATCAGGCAAGTTGGTCATTGCTAGAATTGCATCTTAAAAGAAGGGTGAGGCATCCCTGCCCTTGGCAAGAGGGTTGGAACTGGATGATCTTGAAGTCCTTTCCAACTCAAGCCATTCTATGATTCTATGTGAACTGAGGACCAGATTTTTCATCTCAAAGTCAGATGTGGCTTTATTCACATGAGATAAATGCAATACCTTATGTGCTTGGCTTTTTTACCCCCTTCAAATTAATTGCTGAAAGGTATCACTTTACAGAAACAGAAATGTATCTGGAAACTTCCATTAGTAAAGTCTCCTGGAAAAAACACATTTAAATACAGAATTAGGATAAGTCTGAAGATTACAGCAGTGCTGTTCCCAAACCTCAAAAGCTAAACATGATCATAAATGGATATAAAACTGTTTCAGTAGCAGTTTATAAAAAGGTAATACTAAATCACTAAATTTACTTTAAAAAATCAAAAAATCACTAGATAGTAATATTAGAATACGTAGAATAAAGAGATCTTCACTGGAACAAATTCTAGTTTTCACTATTGTTGATTCTGCTGTTTATACTGAGCTTACAAGATAACCCATTAACAAGCTGAAAACCAGAAAGTAGCTTTTCTGAGATGGGAGAGAGTAGCTTATTTATTTGTTTTAAAATTCATAAGGACAAGAAATCCGTATCTTAATACTGCATTGTGCTGCTCAGGAAGTCTTCCAGATGGTCATTTAGTAAGCATAACCTAACTTCTCACTGGAACATTTAAAGATGTTCTTTTTAGCAAAGATCAGCTTCTTTATTCTAGTTATTTCTTGAAAAGCTTCTACACTAGTAAAAACCCTTTATCATCATGTACCAAGTTTATATTACCTCTCTTTGTCTCAGTCACATGCTGATAACACTTCCAAAAAAGGGAAAAGAAAACAAGATGAAACCCAGGAGATAGGACATGAGGGGGTCTTGGAATCTGATTAGTTTTAATTTTGAAGTATAGTCAGGAACATATTTTTGTTGCTTACCTGTAATATATATTGTTTAAAAAGCACTGGAATAGCTATAATCACTTATCTGTAGTGACTATGGAACGCCATATGTGTTTTTTTACTTGTTAAAGAAAAAATGTGATGAAAAAACCTGTTTAGAGCAAAACAAGGGTAAAGAAACCCTGTTGATGTACCATTTTTATTATGCAGGTTGAAAAATAGCAACCTCTGACATAAAAGATGGCTACATAGGCACCCGAGAATTTGTATTCCTGTTTTATGTTCTCCCAGGACAAAAAAAAATTGCTGATTCCAAAGCCTTTGACAGAAGTGGAGTATAGGAATTAATATTAATCACTTGTTTTGGTATTAGCAAGCCTTCTGTTTGTGCTGGCTTTTGCGATATGCTTATAAGGTCTCCAGGGAACTGCAGCATATTATCTTCACAGGAAACAAGTCTTAAAGAGGCATATGCCTGCCTACAAATGATTGAGGTATATCACATGTGTGAGTGAGCAGCTAAATTCTGACAGATACAATTAAAAATCAATAGTTCAGTCATATATAACCATCTAAGATGTGGAATAAATTTTGCATTAAACACAGACTCTTGGCTCACAACTAAGGATTCCTATTTCTGAATTGCTGATGAAGCACTGAACGCAGTGCTTGAGGTTTATTATCTTCATCTGAAATTCAAAACATTTTTTTCTGATCTCATCTACTGTGGATACTATAGGAAATGCAGCATCATATTCAAGATGTCCCTATGCTTTCTACTAGTGTTAAGTCATTTTCTATCAGCATTTTGACTTTCTGCCAACCAGTTGCTGGTTTTTCCTTGCTCAATTTTAGGAAAAGGCAGTGAGAAAACTGCTGACATAAGGTTTGTTCCCCAGGAAATACAGAGTTTGCAAGATGGTTCTCGTTGTTCACAATAAAGATCTACTACCACGTGTATGCTAGGACTAGTCATACAGGGACTTAAAAGCACTTTGTGATTTTAGAGAAGGCTTCAGAAAGGAAACCTTCAGAAAGGTGGAAGTTTGCTTAGCAGGTATTATGCTAAATACTATAGAGGAGCACATTGTTCCCTACTGCAGTCTCATCTTTGAGAGAGAAGAAGAGGAGAAGAAGAGAAAAAGAGGTGAAAGAGGAATAGATGTGTACAGTATGACCTGCAGAAATTTCAGCTATTTTTAATTGCCTGTGTTAGAAGCCTTGTCAACTTTGTCTCCCCATATGATGAAAAAGCATTTCCAGGGAGCAATTCAGCATAAGTGAATATAAATCACATCTGAATATGACCTTCCCCAATGATTGGTGCAATGTGACTCTGCTTCTACCTTAAGGCTGAGGGAGGTGAACTCAGACCTAAGAATATGCTGCTGTCTATGGCTGAAAATTGAACTATGCAGATCTTACCAAATCACTGAGCATGTGTGCAACTTTTTCCTCCTATGACCATAGAATATTTAAACCTAGCTAGTTAAATAATTATGAATGTTTATGACATGAGAGTGTCTTTACCCCAATACATATTCCATCTGTAACCACTCAGAGCTGCAGCTGTAGAGTCATCCAACAGATCATGAGGCCCCACAGTACAAAGTGTGTACAGAGACAACTTCCAGCCATGAAGAGCTGGCAGCCTCAACGGCAACTCAGAAGTAAAAGAGGAAATGGAAAATAACCTGAAGAGGAGGCTGAAACAAAAAGATGTGCTCATTCTCCAACTGCTTCTCCAGCATACATCAAGTTCACAAATACAAAATTTGAGCTCCTTGTGTTCTGTGCCAAAATCACACACAGAGAACTGTATCTCTCAAATTTTTCATTATACAGACTATATAGCAAGCCTGTATAAAACATAATTTAGTGAGGCTAATATAGTCAAATACCCTTAGTGCCTTTCACTCTGGGCAAATAGCAGATTAAGTCTTTTAGCACAAGTTGAGATTTGTCATTTCATATCTATGAGCACAAATACATTGCATGCTGACAAGTATTTCTCAGATTAAATTCAGTGAAGTCTGTCTGCTGAACTCATTATATATGGCAAAGCTCATATTAAGGGGATTTTTTAATGATATCTTTACAGGGACATTAAAATTAACAAAAAACTTACATGTAAAAAAAAGAACTTGAATGGGATTTGAATATTTATATATATATATTCTTTCCAAGTGTGAGTTTTCTTTCAATACACAGTATATTTGCCTAGTTAATAATCACACTTCATCAAATTACTTTCAATTCACATTTTTAATTAAGATTTATTCTGAGTTCCATGTATTTCAGTTCCTGTTATCTAAGAGATGTGAAAATTCATATTTCACAAGGGTTTTTTTTAAGAAAAAAGTCTTAAACATCGATGTGAAATTTTGATTAATCGGGAGAGAAGCAATCCTAAATTAACGACTGATTGCCTATTATCCGCTCTGTAAAGAGAATGTTTAAATGGTGACAGTACAAATACAATGATGAGTAATGAATGATCCGTGTCACAGATTTATTTTTACCTCTGTATAATAATATATAAAAAAAATGCCTGTACATTAAAGAGACCCATCCCACGGTAACTATTTTTAACAGATTTGAACTACTGTAGTATCAATGAAACAAACGCAGGTTTTGCTCACAACTTAACAGCCTAAAAATGTTAATCTATATATGCATGATTTGATCCTGGTGATAGTGTTCCTTTTATTAGCAATTAAGAAAACAGCTTGATGCCAATTGGATTTTGATTAATCACAATAAGACAGTGGTATTCACCTTTCCAAATTTTTTGTGTTTTTCAAGACTATGAAGATCCTTCTATTACCTGCAGAAGCAAAATTCCTGCTATGCCTAATATGAAACATGTTTTCAAATCCAAAAAAAGGAAGCTTGGGACAGCCTCAGTAAACTTCTACGCTAACTCAGTGAAAAATGAAGCATGGTGGAAATCACATAATAACCATCAGAGAGAAAGATGCGTAAAGGTTCAAAGGTTCACAGGTTCACAAAACACTACTAGAAAAATATTCTTCAAACAGTGTTTATAACACAGAATGCCACCATATAAGAACTCAGAAGAAAAGCTGCAGCCACTCATTCCACTTCCTTTTGACATCGGAGTACAGCTCGTAAGTCTTACTTAGCCTGACCTGCTTCAATAGGTATAAAATCTTTTGGCTTTTATGTTTTGTAATGCAAGATGTCTTGTAAAAGACATCAAAGGATCTGTCTTTCTGAAATGTCGATACTTTAGTGTTTCAGGATAATATCCTAAAAAGCAGGGGGTCAGGAATTTTACTCAGTTTAGAAACTACCAGATAAGGCTATTAAAAGAATTTTACACTGTTACCGCCCCAGTCCCATAAAGTCAGAAATGGGTGATGGGGAGTGATCATCAAAGTGTTATTACCAATCTCTTCTCCCTCATATCTAGTGACAGGGTGTGTGGAAATGGTTCAAAACTACAGCAACGGAGGTTTAAACCGGACTTTAGGAAGCATTTCTTGATTAAGAGGGTGGTCAAACACTGTAACAGTCTTCCTAGAGAGGTGGCTGATGCCCCAAGCGTGTCAGTGTTTAAGAAGCATTTAGACAATGCCCTTAATAACATGCTTTCATTTGAACAGCCCTGAATTAGTCAGGCAGTGGGGCTAAATGATCCATGTATGTCCCTTCCAGCTGGAACTATTCTAATTCTATTCTTGAATGGTGCTAAATTATTCTAGAAGAAAATATCAGTAGGCAGTCAATATCCTGTATGTTCTGGATGACATCTCAGAAATGTGGTTTATCAGTGCTGGAATACGACTAGAGAGTAATGAAATTCTCCAGACTTCATTTTTTAGGATCTATAAAGGCATAAATATTACCTAACTGTCAAAGTTTTACTTTAGAAATAGCATCTTACTATGCTGCATGCAGAAGAGAAAGCCTTGTCAGCAAACAGATACTGTTGGAGCCTGGGAGTCTCAAGCTAGCAGCATACCAGATTTGGTCAGACTGATTTGTCGTCACCAATTAACTCCAACTTGCAGACCTGCATAAGTGCACTATCCAGCTATTTACTTGTGTGGCATCCTGCTACTCCATACGCTGGCTGCAGAGCCATCCCATCTGTCAAAATGCATTTTTTCACAAGTGTGGGTTTGTTCCAGACAAAAATTAAACACAAGTTTTGTGAATAGCAGTGATTCTCACAGCAACCACAGCATAATGTCTCTTGACAGTGCTTCCAGCAACAGAGCAGTAGCCTGAATGATTTTTTTTTTTTTATATTAGAGAAAAATCAATTAAAAAAATAATCAAATGTATTACCAGGAGATATTTTCTAATAGAAAAGTGCTTTGTTGAAAATGCTGCAAATCAGAATACAGAACTAGTTGAAACACATAGTAATTTATAGTCATTATAACTTTGCTTACCAAGCGCTTTGCAAATGTGTATAACTCTCATATTGAAACTATACCTGCTTTTTTAATAACAGTCTCTAGTGACAAATAAGCTGTAAAGTAACCATCAAAGATGTTTCCCCAAGCTATCAACTAACAACTAATGAAGACCAGCATTTATTGCCAGATGTGCTCATGGTTATGTCTATGTAATGGTCTGGTTTGTCCTTTAGCAGCCCAGCCTAAGTGAACAGTTCCCCATCAGCATATGGGTAAAGATATAGACTGGGTGCAACTTTTGACATAGGCTGAGCTCAAGGCTCATATTCTGGATTCATTACAAGGTCACTTAGTCTCTCCACCACACTTGTTCTATTAAATGATGAGCAAAAATAGTCCAAAGCACTTAAATCTACTCAGAAAATCAAGGGGAAAGAGGAACAATCAAGAAAGTCATATAACTACTGTAAATTATCTTTCACTCACTGGGATTTCTGATTGTGTCATATATGATGAAGTACCATTTAATGGTGTAATTTTGTTATCCATACCTCCTGAAAATGACTTACTATTACTTATAATTTTACTAACGTGTATTTCTCTCCTCGGGAGTACAAGTTTTTCTTGAGATATGCTTTAAATATTTGGGAAAAGAATATTAGTACATAATGAAAGAGATTAGTGTTGCAAGTTTCAAAAAATGAAGAAACCATTTTAAGTCAAGTATTCACAGGTTCTCTATTTGAAATTGCATATGGCAACTCCAAAACCCAGCACCCTGCTGTGCATTCTCAGCATCTCACTTTTCTCTCTGACACATGCAATTTGGCTCTTCCCAGGCTGGGAGTTGCATTCCCTTCATTTTGCTGATCTTAGTTTTGCCCAAGTTACTAACAACTGCCTACATTATAAATATAAGTGCATTTACACAGAATTTCTATTTTCAGAAATGTTTTAAGGAACTTCTTTCTTACCTCACAGATTTCCAGTTTCCCTTAGTGACTGCCCACCTTTGCCAGTTCTATGGTTTGTCCACACTCCAATGTTGTTGCTCATTCTCCTTTTTTTCCTGTATAATCCTTCCTGGCTAAATTTCGCCCTTTCCTGTTCTTTCAGTTGGCACCTGTAATGAACTTTTTGCGTCTTCTTCTTAGGTCTCAATCTATTTAATTGCATTTAGCTGGCATGATACCAAAGCTGAACTCAGTATTCCTCTTCCTAACTCGTCTTTTACTTTGCTCATATTAATTCAGCTCTTTCAGAAGACACAAATACTATCTGTAAACAAAGCATTTCACTATGCAGCCCACTTTGCACTGTCTCAACACACTTCTCCCAAAACAGGGGAGACTATCTGGCCAATCAGCAGTCATATTTTACATCCCTGAACACAAGGCCCTCTCATACCGAAGAAAGAAAATTTAAAAGCCAAACTCCCCATCCAAAGAAGTAACCAAGTGAGTTTAATTGTGTTCTCTTCTTCCCTTTGTCAGCTTCTCATTCAATTCCAGCTCTTCATCATCTTTAATACACAAGGATCTCAAGAAAAAATACCCAAAGCCAACAACTTTGTCAGTGAGTTGATTTTCTCACCCTGATTACTGATAATATCTCATCTTCCTTAACAACAGCCATTCAAACTCTTTCGATACAACAGCCTGTTGGAAACTGATGCCTACACTACAAGGACAAAAGTAATCTAATTCAGCCTGTTACATAAAATGATATCTTCAACTTGGAGACAAGTAAAACAACTTTAATAAGTGGTCTCTAAAATTCCTGGTCAAGTCAGAATCTGACCCCAGAAGTTGGGTTACTAAGTGATTGAAAAAGGTTATCAAATTTGTGTTTTTGAGGAAGGAGGAAGTGTTTAAATCAGAGCCAATGAAGTATCAGAATTAGCAGTAATGGGAAGGATGGATGAATTGGGCAAACAAACCACAGCCAGGTATCTTCATGATCTGTCTTCTAAGACACTGCATCTAATAAAAAATTGTTAGGCCTTCAACACTGACAAGCAGAAAATATAAATAACTACGGAGGTATTGCTCTCATTAACTCTGCTGCAATCCAGAATCAGAAGCACTGCATTTTCTTGCTTTTAACCAATCTAAAAAAAAAAAGAAAGTAAAATAAATTGACTATTATTTTTTGTCATAATTAATGCAGCAGTTTTCTTCATTAAATTATGGGTTTGAACTTCCCCACAATCTTCAACAGAGGAAAAAGCTCCTTCAGTATTTGAGTTGTCAGTATTGGAGCCTGAAGATACTTCAGCATGCCATAATTAAAAGAATAGGAAACTTTTACTATGTGATCCAACTGGCCAATTTTGTGTGAGGATAATGAAAGGAAAGAAGGTATCAGGGGAGTAAAAGAAACTTTTAAAAGATGAATGGGAATGTCACTGGCAAGCACAAGATAATGGAGAACTTGCTGAAAACTGGGATGGAAAATGTTAAACAACCTTCCACCTGGGAAAATGGAGGGGAATACGGGGTTGCAAATTGCTCTGAAGTTACAAATACACCTACATAAAGGCAGGGCTCTTTGTGAGAGGCCTTGGCAAAGGGACAATCCTGAGGCAAAGGCAGCTAGGGCAGTTAAAACCAAGTTTGTGTTTAACCACATATTCCAGATGTTGTATTTCCCTCTTTCATGATGGCCTTTCATTTCTCTTTTATGCACAGATGACAAGAAGTTTGTTCTTGGGATTCTTCACCTCCTGCTTCCAGAAGATTTTTCCTTGCAGGAGATGGAATCATCCTTAAGCAGTAATGAGGAAAAAAGAAAAAGAAAAAACCTGCATCTCAGAAGCAGCCAGGTAGAGCTGTGATTAAAGGCTGACAGTTTTACCTAGTATGCAAGATTAGATTTTTTCCATTTTTATACGTTCCCTCAGGAACAACTTGTACTGATTTATATGAGTTGACATCATTCTGTCAGTTCTTGATGTGGCAAATGATTCTGGAAACTGGACCTGAATATTTCTAGCAATGAAATATTTGAAAATGAGCCCCATGTATAAGCCAAAGCTATAGCTATTTTCCCCTTGGGATATGCTTAGAAGAATCCCATGTGATACAGACCTGGAAAGAAGGTTGATTATTTTTCAAAGATCACCCACCTCAAGCTCAAGAATTATTTACCCAAGCAAAAGAAGGCTAAGCAAGAGAAGAAGGAGGCTAGCATGGCTGAAAGAGGAGCTCCAAACAAAAATCAGATATAAAACAAGCATACAAGAGGTGAAAGCAGGAACAGGAGAGGGAATATGGAGACAGTGTCTGAACAAGGGTAGGAAAGCCAAAAGCCATTCAGATCTAAATCTAGCAAGCAACATGAAGGGCAACAAGAAAGGTTTCTATGGGTATTTGGGTCAGCCAGAGGTAGACAAGGGAAACTGTGAGCCGATTGCTGAATGGGGCAGGGGAGCTGGTGATACAGGACATGGTAATGGCTGAGGTATTCAATGCCTTCTTCACTTTGCTCTTTACTGTTGAAAGGTCTCCAAGAACAACAGGAAGGTATAGAGCAAGGAAGACATCTTCAATGTAAAAAGAGACAGTCTGCTCAGTTAGATCTCATTGACAGGACAAGAAGCAAAGGAAACAAACTGAAATACAGGAAATCCCCCTTGACCATAAGAAAGACTTCTTTTTACTGTGATGGTGGTCAAACACTGAAACAGGCTTCCCAGAGAGCTTGTAGAGTCTCCATCTTGGAGGTATTAAAAACCTGGCTGCATGCAGTCCTGTGCAAACTGCTTTCAGCACATGGTTGAACTACATGATCTCCAGGGATCCCATCCAACCTTATCCATACTGTTATTCTGCATTTCCTGTTGTTATTGTCCTTTCCTGTATATATTCATCTTGTTCAAAGGTAAAAGAATGAACTTATAACAGCAGTATCACAGAATTTTCTGAATTTTATTTCTTTTAGCATTTCATTATTCACTTAGCTTTAATATACACTAGCATACTTTTGTAACTTTAAAAAATAAAGGCCATTTTTATATAAATACACAGTATGATGGAAGAAATTTTTAATCTAAGATCTACACTCACAGTATAGGCAAATCCCAAACCATATATATCCTTTAGATAAAGATATACCCTATGACCCAAAGAATGCGTCCTAGGCACTTCCATAACAGAACTCCTCAAAGTAATCTGGCA
>JAOEHX010003865.1:0-41191 GCA_025448015.1 Bolborhynchus lineola
AGCACGCAAAGGAAAGTTTCAGCTCATCTTTTAGATGCCATATAGCTCTGTGTATGAAAAATTCTCATAGTGCCTGGATCTGTCAGTAGTGGCCCCATTAAGGGAATAAAGCCCTGCTTTGGTTTTGTGGCTTTTGAAGCCATAAAATTTTGGGGCTCATTTTTTTATTTCCCATTATCATCTCCATGTTGATATAATAGATGAGAAGAGCTGCATTTCTTTGCTGAACAGGATGCTTAGGCAGGATTGTGATGGTCTTCGGATGCTCCTCATCTTTCTCTTTGCTGTTGTGTTTGATTCTGGGAGAAATCCTTTCAAATGCCTGAGTCTTATTTCAGGAGAGCCTAAGAAATTGCTTACAGGCAATTGTGCCTGGCACTGAACCCAGTGTTGTCGGCAGTCAGACAGGATCAGTAATCAAGCTGGTGTTGCATGGATTGCGATACATCATGGAAACATTTGTACTTGTGTAGCACAAGACCTGTCTAATTGGAGAGCCTAGAGCCAGAAAAACTGGTCAGAGTGGACAGTGCTGGAACTAACCTGTGCTAACAGTGTGCAATGTTGGTACCAAGCAGGAGTAGCCAGATGGTGAATTATTCCAGCGTATTGGCTTTTGAATGCTCAGCATAGCTTTTAGCATGGGAACTTGAGTGTAGACAGCTATTTAATTGCTACTTTAGGGCAACTGTTGGAAAAACCAATCTAGATGTTATATTACTGTGTCCTCAGATTGTTTGCAAGGAAGAGAGGCAGCATTCTAAGACTGAGCTGATGATAAAAGTAAATGTTCGATTTGAACTGTAATAAGGGAAGAAAGAGAAAACTGGAGGCAGTGAAAATTCTCAAACATTTTCTTAAGATTTAAGTGACTGAGGAGCCTTTCTCCTATTTTAAAAATGACATAGATAGTCAAAGGCCAGAGTTCTAAATTTGTGATACTGATGGCTCTCACAGGTGGCTCAGAAACCTTGTCAGATGTGTGTGACAAAGATTGAGGTTGTTCCTTTGCAGATTTTCTGTAGCTATACTAAAATAAGAAGGAGCCATATCAGCTCTGGCCACGTACCTCTTTAAACATTCAGTGTGCCTTGAATTGAGTAGCTTATTTGCTTAATTAAGACATCAGTTTTGAGTTATGTGACTTGCATGTTTCCCTACTTAAATTAATGTCTTCATCAGATTGATAATTACACATTTTATAATCAATGGACCTTAATGCTTTGTTTGCATCAGACCTGTTAAAGTACCTATTAATTAAACCTGACAACTTGGAGTTACTTTGTACTGCTTTCCCAGTGTAGTCTTACTGTGTTTCACAGCTAAACCTACATCCCATTTCAGGAGGCAGTTTAGCCATAAAGGGAAATTATACACTGTTGCTTCTGTTTTCTTGAGCAGTGTCTTGCTTGTGGAAGACCTTTTCCTTGCTCCTTGCTTTGTTTCTTTTTCAATGGGTCTAAGATACCAAGGCAAATTAAGGTTCTGTGTAGAGTGGTTAAATGGTGAGCAGAATTAAAAAATATCATTTTTGAAGACTCTGGTGCTGGTCATATTGGGTGACACAAGACAAGTGGCTTTCCCCCGACTTCCCAGTAGAATTAGCAGGCGCTTCCTGTGTTATTCAACATGAGACAGGGGCCAGAGTCCCTCTGCCCTTCTGCCCTTACCAACTCAAAAATCATCTGTGATTTCTTAATAAAAGCTGATGTACTCTAGGCTGTGTGCTTTACATTTTAAATCCTTCAGTGCTTTCTTTAATATTCTTATTAAATATTTACAATCTCTTTATGATTTGGGTTTTTTTTTTCCGCCCTGGAAAAAGATGAAAAGCATTCAGTTTCCCAGCTTCTTAACTGGAACTGGCATCTCTGATAACCATTCAGGCTGTACCAGCATATTTGCTGTCTCACAGCCATTTGGTGATAAAATCTAAAATTTTAAAGCAAATCATAGGTTTGTGGTATTTTTTTCCAAATGACAGCAAACGGAAAGAACAGTTTGAATTACTGTAATTGAATCAAGTCAATTTAATGTGTTCCCACTCCTGAGTAGAAAAGGTCTCAAATGATCTCTTTCTTGTTGTCTTTCTGGATTCTAAATAACTACATTAAAAATAAAGATAATTAAGACTGTAAACTGTGATGCCAGCTATTGGTAAAAGTAAACGCAAAGTGACTGTGTTTGCAGGATATCTACACAGATAATGGTTCTCCATGATCTGTGCTCTTTGGCTAACTAGTGTCTTTCGTTTTATGAGCTCTCTTGGTAGCACTCCCGTGAAGTTTGTTGAAAACAAGGGATCCAACTAAAGCATGTAAAATTAGAGTTCTGCACAACTGGCAGGAGGCAAATCAATATTAGACAAATGGGAAGGAACATGAGCATTTAAAAGGAAAAATGTCACACTCAAGATTCTAGGAATATTAAGGCAACCAACATGAAACAACAATAAAGCATTAAAAGCATATCCTCTCAGTGTTGTTCCAAAAGGTGAAGAATCACACATGCTGGTGATTATGGAGATTATTCTTCTCTCCTCTTTCAGAGCTTTGTGTTTCTCAAAGAAACAAATAGTGTTCAGACCAAACACCAGAAGCACTTTATAAATATGAGTGTTATGGGTTTTTTTGATGATTGAGTTAGAACTGTTTGTCTCAGCCTTCTATAAATGGCTCCATTAGAAAAATAAATAGGCTCATACCAACTGAGCAGGGAATAATGGGTAAGAGACAGCATTTCCTGTGTGTAGGGTTGCCTTGTGCCAGGATTCTCACTGCTCACCCTTGAGTGAATAGGAGCTCCGCGGGAACAGCAGTGAGAGTGTTGGTGATACCCTTCTCCATCTGAACTCAATCAATCCCCAGGTGGGGAGGGGTGCTGACACATGATAGAACCATAGAATCATTTAGGTTGGAAAAGGATGTTAAGATCATTGAGTCCATCTGTTAACCTAACACTACCAAATCCACCGCTAAGTTGGCTTTGCTTGGTACACATGGGATTTGAAAAAAATCCCAGGTGTTCCCCTGGGAACTTCAAAGAGGAATGATAAACCTCTTTGTTTTCTGAGGAGAGCCATTCTGCATATGTGTAGCTCTTGCCATCACATGGATTGGTTTATTTTTTGAATATTTTTAGTCAGACTCATTGGAATGAGCTGAAAATGGTGTTTCTCAGATGTACTGTAAAGCAGGCATCACATGTTGGCTGTGAAGCAAATTACTCACGCGTGTTGTTATTTTATGCATTTTTACCCCACTGTCTGAATTACAAGGTATCTGTAATTTTAAAATGTTTAAGGAGAGACTTGACAGATGAAGGAAAAGGAGAATTAAGCCAGCCAGATTTAGGATAAACCATCCTCCAGGGATTTGGCACTGCTGTGAGAATAATTTTTCATGCTAAGTCTTGTACCCCTGAAAAATATACCTTCAAAACTTCTTCAAGTCTAGGTCATTTCTGACACTTTGGGATTTTATCTATCCAGGGTGTTGAATGGAACTGGATTCTGAATGGCAAGCTCATTTTCATCTACATTTTAATTTCTCCAGTTAGAATTGGACCTAAGTTATTGATTTTAAATCTTTGTCACATCTAACCAGCTTTGAATCAAAGCAGGTACTGTTTGGTTACTCATTCAACTAAAAGCATGTGTCCCTTAGGGCAAATCTACTTACTATGGTGACTTTGAAGGTGTAAAAATCTGCATCACTTCACAATCTCTCTCTTTCACCTCCTCTTCCCTCTCAGTCCTTCCCTTCCCATGGAGCTCAGCAGTACCTGGATCATGATTCCTCGTTTCCATGGTTTATACTGCTGCTGGTTCAGGTGGGTTTGGGTTTACTGGACTGTTACTGGCCTGAGATGGAATGATTTCATTCACAGCTACACCCAAATTTGGTTACAGCTGAAATGTCACTGAATTGGCTGAGCAACAATATAAGAATACAATATTCAGCATCAACAGCAATGGAAATGTGCTGGTTTAACCACACAAGTGAAGAGATTAATGAAGGAAATGATACGATTCCCATTCGTGAGTTGAAGTCATGGGTACTATGAAGCAATGTCAGCCAGGAGACCAGCTCATTGCCTGAAATTCATCAACACATCGATGGACAGATTTTTCTGCTTGTAGAAAAATGTTCTTGGGTTGGTTTTTCTATATTTTTTAAAAGAGGAACATCCTGCTTTGGAAATGAGAGGGAAACAATTGCTAGAGAAAGTGCATTGTCAACACTGCCATTGAACAGTCAAAGTAATAGGATAAGGGATAGACTGAGCTCGAGGGAAGATGAGCGGGTTTTGAATTCTTCAGAGTGAAGTGCAAGAATCCTAAGTACTCCATGCTGAGCAGATGGCGATGGACAGCAGGGGAAACAGTTGTTTTCCTTCAGATTATCAGTGCAGTTTGTTTAACTGGTAAAGGCAGGAAGCCGGAGCCTCCATGGAGACTCTGCAATCACAATAAAAATTCATTCAACAAAACTCTGAGTGAAAACCAAGTCTCTTTAGTTTGGAGCTTTTCAAATATTATTCCAAGGCTAAAGCCTGTATGGATTAGGATTTTACTTTATTCTGACCTGCCAAAATGAAATTTTATTTGGTTCTCAAGAATGAATTCTTTCCCTCACAAACTGCCTTTGATAAAGTTATTAAGGGGGAAGTAGTTTAAAAAGCAGATGTTCCCCAGGAGCAGGTCCTCAGAAATTTTTGTTACTAATTCTGACTTCAGAAATAATTGCTTTTTGGAGATCACTTTAATGTGCTTCTGGTTAATGAAGATTATGATAGACCATCAATATTGATGCCATCTTTTCTTACTTCATGCTCCCTTTCCTCTTTTAATTTTTTTCTTGTGGTAAATTCACAATTATTTTTTGATGGCAGGGACTTGCTATGTGTCACCATGGACACACTGGTACCACTTTGTTATCATTACTGGACCTTTTGCCATCTTTCCAGGCTGCAAGACATTGTTGGTCAGCTGAGCAGTTAAATTTGTTTTATAATAATGCACACTGACCTAGTTCTGAGCTTACTCACATGCTCAGAATAATGACTAGTCTTACCTGCCAGACCTAAGCATTCAGTGAAGCTGCAGGACACTTTGTTTCTGGTTTCTATTGATGTGTATGGATATACTTACTTTGAATGATATCATCTATACAGTGTCTTGTAGTAACTAGAAGTACACAGTAAAATCTTTACCCTGTTATGTTTTATCATGGAGACAGTTCCTGTGACATTATATAAAGTCTTAATTTCCAGTCAAGTTTTATGCATCTTTTCCAGCTTGTCATTCTGCTGAAGTTGTGTTTGCTGATTAATGGGAAGTCATGGTACCACATCAGAACCTTAGGTACTCTTCAGCTTACAAGAAGGCAGGAGCACCTCCAGTCATACCAGTTCTAGTCCAGATACAGTCAGTTTGCTATTTAGGTTCCATACCTAGAATAATTATCTTGCCATGTTCTTGTCTCTCATGTTTTTCAAGGTCATTTTCAAGGTCAAACCTGAATAGGTTTGCCTTTGAGCTGCAGCTTTTAATGTTACTAGATGTCCATAAAGTCATCAAAAGTGTTTCAGGAAGGAATCTTCTGAATATGTCTCCAAAACCTGTGAAAACCTTTGAAAATATATATGGGTTAGGGAAGCTGATCAGGGTTACATGTGAAAGAGATGTATTTTCTTTATGTTTTGCTGTAGAAAGTCTTTTTGTGGCTAGTTGAATTTGTCTTGAAGGAAGTATTAAGCTCCATTTTATATCTACTGATTTGAAAACAAAAGGTTAGGTCCTTTGAGGCTTGGAAATGCAGAGTATGCACAGCCTTTTCTTTACCTGCTGAGAGCAGAAGCAGCATGTCCTCTGTCCTTTTGAGAGTTCCAGCATTTGATAATTGTAGATTGTGAATCTCCCCTTTTGTGTGTATATTCTTCAATGTAAATGTCACTAAAATATTTCTTGGTTTAGTATTAAATTTAGTGTTTCCCTAAAACCCTTCCTCTAAGTTCAGCCTCTCCTGGTGGTTTTATGAGGCTTCATGCTGTGAAGGCTTCCTCTGGATGCAGAAGGGCTTGAATTTGTTCTGTAGTCTGCTGTTAGGAGCTCTGCAATGGGAGCAATGCCTGACTAGATGGAAGGGAAATGTTCTTCTTGGCTGTGCTGACGTAAATCAAAGGAGCCTGTCCAGATTCACCTTGGTGAAATGAGAGAACATCTCAGTCCTAGATATTTGTTCTCGTATTTCTTTGTACTTGTACTATGGTCTGGAGTTAAAACCATCAGAATCATGAATTGATAATATATTGCCTTTGGGCTAAGCAAGAATAAAACTCCTAATTTTCTTTCTTTTCTAACTTTAAATAAATATTTGTGAAAGAGCTTACTTTCAGTACCTAATCCTGCCAGACTTTACACTTTATGAATAATTCTTATTCACACAAACAATCCTACTGAATGTATTGGTGTCCTGAAGCCGATGTGCTCACGTAATTAAGGGGTTTCAGGAATGGATCCTTACAGGACATTTTAAAACCTTTTATTTATCAAATCTTATACATTCTAATTACCAGTTCATAGTTCGTATACTTTGTCATGTTATTAAGTGTGTTGAATCATTTTTAATAACTTGTGTTTCTCTGTCAGCTCTGATTGTGACTGTGGCAAATATGTGTTCAAATGCTGTAAATCTATATGTGCATGCTTCTCAGAAATACTCTTTTTTGTTTCATATCAAATACGGCTTCATATGCAAAAATTTACTACAATTCTAAATTTTGGCCTATTTTTTCCTTTTCTTTTTTTTTTTTTTTTTTGAATATTGTCTAGAATTAATTTATTCCTCAAATAAAGCGATTCACCTTTAACTTAAGTGAGAGAAAACCAGTGCTTATAAAAAGTATCATAGGGGGCATATTGCTGTATGCATGTATCAGCTTGAAAAACCAAAGTCAGGTGGGCATTTGTCAAGTATAATGGCAGTAGCCTGATTCTCCAGCAGCGGAAGCCTCTGGAGTCAGCATTTCCCTGGGCTTTTCTTGCCTCCTTCTTGGTAGAGAAGATTTTTCAAGCATGATCTAAAGATCAAAGAGAGCTGGTGACATGATTTTCTTCCCCTGCTTTTTGCTTCCTTGGCATCCTTTGTTCTGATTATTCATGCTTCAATATCTTTGCAAAAAGGACAGTGTCTATTTGTTCTTCTTTCACCCCGGGAAATATGGGTGAATTAACCAATTATAATCTGAGGGTATTGTTTATAGCACAAGGCAATAATAATGAGGCAACAATAGCACAAGGAGCGAGATAAACAGTAGGCTCAATGGTGGCATGTGCATTTAGTAAGATGTGCAGGTTAATACCTGTTTAAACTCTGGAAGAAAGAAAGAAGCCAATTACCACCGTCTTGGCCTCCATGGTGTTAGCCATAGCTTAGATACAGTAGATTTCATCTTTCTTTCCAGTGCACTTCCCCACTATCACTTCAGAGATATCTGCAGGGGTCCTGGCATTGCACGCTGCAATCACTGCCTTGAACTTTGTCACAAGAGCTATATGAGGCCTATAATGGCCTATTTAACAGGATTTTGATAGTGCTTTCCTTCTCAATAACCTAGTTATTGCCTGTGTACCTTTCTTAGCTCAACCAACCTCAATTGCAGGCAGAGATGTGAAGGAGACAAGAGTAAAGATCTCAGGGGAATTCACAGAAATAATTTGCAATCCTAACAGAGAGCTGTACTTTCTTAATTATCTTCTTCCATGGATCTTGTGAACCCACTGGAATATGCCAGTTTATGCCACTCTTGGCATTCTAAAAAGTGGACTATTACTGGGAAAAAAAAAAAAAAAAAAAGAAAGAATATGTAATTGTACCACAGAAAGATCCTACTCTACAATTTTTAAGTTATTCTATGCATCACTGGAGGTTTCAGTGCAAAATCATGAAGCAAGAGACACAGCTGCAGTTATATTAAATAGCATAGAAAGGTACAAAAGAAATCAGACTCTTTATTTTCAGAATGTAAATGAAAATGCAGTGTTTGGGTTACGAGCAAACTGCTCCAAAGAGCAGAATACGTCATGATTGCGCATTATGAGATCTTTTGAACCTTCCTGTGAATTGTGTTGTATTAGCTATTGATTTTTCCATCCTACTTCCATTTATGAAAGCTAGTAGAGGTGGGCTGACTTTGAGCTATTCCTTACTGGAATTTCAGCTGACCATTATATGTGCTCAACTAGTCATAATATCCACTTTCACTTAAAATAAGTTAGTATAAAATTGCACAGACTGGTCTTTTGTCTTTAAGTGGAACCAGGTCAAGGTAGAACAGCAGCATTCGGGCTGTTCATCCATACATTTGGCATTATTTTCTCTCTTCTGTTGTCATGAACATGAGTTCTGTCTCCATTCATTTTGTGCATTCACTTACCCATTCACAGGGAGAGCAGATATCCCAAAGAAACACGTGAAGTGGCTTCACAGTCACCAGCTGCATATTCATAGGGCTGTCTCTGAAAAAAGATACAGGTCCTTACAAGTAGGCCCAGCAATGCGTGACTTCAGGTTTCTGAATTAACTCCTAAGCCCCAGGTTTGGTTTCTGTGCTGCCCACCCCATGCATGTGCACTGCAATTGAGCCCTGGAATGGATTGGCTCTGCAGTGCCCTCCCATCCTGCTCCCTGTTTACTCAACTTCAGAGTTGTGAAGCATAACCCAAAGCTTTTCTGCATCCTGCACAGCTGAGTTTCCATTCTCTGGAAACCAGAGTACTAGAAAGTCTGGGAATAGGCAGGAAAATAGGAGTCTCAATATCTTTAGTGTAGGTTCAAGATACAGCCAGGCTTTGTACCTGTTTGCAGAAGGCAGAAAGTGCTCCAAACTCGGCATCGTCATTGTGATTTGGTGGGGTTTTTTTTCTCCACAGGAGTGTTTCTGAACTGTTGCCACATAGCCAAGGGTGAGCAAAAGCTGTGAGCAGGTACCTCACTGAGTCCCATTAAAATGGGGTGGTGTTCAGGGGTAGTTGCCTTCCATCCTTCGAAAGGACAGACCTGTGCCTGCTATTTTCTTTGGTGGGTACCCTTGAGCTGGAGTCATGTAACTGGGAACTGAGTTGCCCTCTAGAGTGAAAACAACTGATTCGGAACTTCTGGGGTAGTGTTCTGTCTTTAGCTGGGTATTCTCTTCAACTGCCATGCTGAAGCTGTGCCACTCGTGCCAGAAAATCTTGGTGCTGGATTGAGAAGGCAAAGGTGAGAGGGAGCATGATACTGTGCCCTGTATGGGTGTGAGTTGCTTCTCACAGAGTGAAAGTGAGGATGAAAGATAATGAATGAAGGTGATAATGAAATGGATATCCCTCTGCCACTTTGTAATTTCAGCTGAGCCAACTGGTAAGTGTTGGAGTGCCAGGAAACACGTGGATTTCCAGGGCTCCAAGGATGGATTTAAAAACATTTTTATGTTGCTTATTCACCCATGTTACATTTCTGCTACACCAGTGGGTTCTCAACAGCACTGTAATAAGTATGATATTACTACAGTTATGGTTAGGTTTTTGTAACTATGTAAAAGCAGTTTCATTTATCAGGTTTTATTTCCCACCTGCATTTTTTACTGTGTGTTCTGAGATGCCTTAAAGTGTCTTTGAAACAAACAATGCGGTAGCAGTAGAGGCTGTTAAAATCATAGCCCTAAAGGAAACTAAATGTTTTTAACAGAAAATGAGACAAAACACATTAATGAAGTGTGTGTTTGTGAGTCAGACTGGGTGCTTTCTTCCTTGCAGTTGCATGCACTGACTGATATGGTTCTGCCTGCTGCCAGGGAAGGACATCATCTCTGCTTCTTGGGGGAAGAAAGGGAAGAAGTATGAGACCTGATCTTCAAATTCCTTCCTTTTTTTAGCTTTCCTGAGTGGAGTGGCAGGCATGGGTGTGTGAGAGAGAGTGGCAAGTCCTTGGGGCTCTGTGAAGCCAAGATGAGTCTGAAAGAATGCTGAAGCGCATTTAGGGGGAGAACAAGGCAGGCAGCCAGGTAGGTGGTGTTAGGACTGCTTTCTGTGACCTGTCATGCAGAAGGTGGCAGAAGAGAAGGCTTAGGTGAGGTTGCAAGAGCAAGGTCTTGGCTAGAGCTTCCATTTCAAAGCTTTTTGAACCCATGATGGTCTGAGGAGGTAGTGGTTGGTTACCTGCATGGTTAGAGAAGATAGGGACCAAGTGATAAGAGCTTTTAATATTATTGCCCTAGACAGTCCTGACTCCCAATGGGCACTGATGTTCTAGAGCACTTTGAAGAGTCTGCCTTTGTACAGAGGGTACTGCTCAGTCTTAATGATATATAGTGAAGCTGTTGTTTTGTTGTAACATGTTACAAGGACAGATTTAGGCTGGGTCTTGCAGAGCTTTGGCTCTTCTCCCACTTTCTCTCTTCCCTTCTCCCTTAATGCAGAGGAAGGGAATCAGAGCAATTCTGTGGCTTACTTCCACCTCCTCAACCCCATGTGCTACTCAAAAGGCATCAGAAGCAAAACGACAGGATCAGACATGGAGCAAGAGAATCTCACTTCTCCCCATCAACCACTTTGTGTCTATGACTCAGCCTGCCATGGTCTCTGAAAGGAGTCTATGTCTCCATTGCATTACCTAGTACAATGTGTGTGGGAAAGATGCATTTGCTCCTTTCAAGAGTGCCTAAAGCGATGAAAACATGTTTCAGCACCCCAGGGTGAGGTTAGAAGGCATTAGCCTGCAACTAGATACCAGTTGTAAAGTACACACAATTTTGGGGAAGACTGAGCTAGTGGGCTGAAGTACACAGAACTGATTTCCTGCAGAGAGGATGCAGATGAAGGAGGAGTAGACAGCAGCATATGGCAGTTCAGCTCTGAAAAGTCACTGTGCAAAATGGCACCTCCTTATTTAGCAGATCAGCTTCCTCTGTGGGTGCCCTAACTTCCTTTTGTAGAAGACCTAATTCTTTCTTTTGATAACTGAATGATTTTGGTCTGGAAATAGAGAAACTCATGGTTCCTCTAACTGAAACTTTTCCAAAGTGGAAAGACACTATCAATTTAAAGGTAAATAACATATATTGGAGAAGTTTAGGAGGCAGCATACCAAGACTTTAGGCCAAGCCCCAAGAAAATATTTGGAAAGTGTTTCAGAAGTAACAAAATGCAGAAGAAAGAATCTTCAGAGTGTACATGGGGGGAAATGCATTAAATTTCATACACTCCTGAGCTGGACAAAATCAAACGAAAATGTTTGCTTAATCTTGGAAACATCTGCATGCTGATTCTTGGAATAACCTCCTTCTTCCTGCTTTTGAAGGATCATCAGGCTCAGAGGGGAAGTGCAGGAAGGAGGAGAGTGGGGCTTAGTAGAAAGAGAAAAGAAGTTGTGTTTGGTCTGGCAAATTGCATATTTTATTCATATTTGAAGCTACATTAAGCTTGATCTCATGCTCTGAGTCACCTTGAAGAAGTCATGGAGCACTGCCATGAGATGGTGAGCAAATGGTAGTATGGCACTGACACAGGTAGATAAAAGTGATCGGGGTAGAGCCAGAAGGCCATATACCCAAAAATATCAGACAGATTTTGTTTTTCTATATACTTGGCCCTTTTATGGCTCTGGGTTTATGAAATGAGAAATACTGATTCTCAAAGCAAAAATTAGAGCAGGAGGTGTACAGAGTATTTGCTTAAAATTTGACTTTCCAGCATATTGGTAGTCTGATATGAAAGTTTCTAGCCTCATCCTTCTGAGGAAACAAAAAGGAAATAGATACCAAAATAATCTGTATCCATCTACTTAATGGAACACAGTCAGGTGGCGTGACTTCCCTCAGGATAGTTGGAGTATTGTAGAAGTGGGGAGAACCAATCTTTAGAAATGTTTGTTTATTCATTGGCTGGAAAAGGGAAGGAAATATATATTTTTCTAGGAAAAGCATACGCTTTTGGTTTTATGGTTTGTATACCATAGTTTAGTTATGCTAGGCATTGAATGGCAGATGAAGTAAGACTAGCCAAGGCTAACTAGAGAGGTGGGCTCAAAATTTGTCATTATCTCATGTCAGGGTTATAGACTGTGCTTACGTCATCTTGCACCAGTATTGAATTTCAGCAGACCAAATTTTGACAGCTTTTACAAATGCCAAGGGTAATCAAATGAGATAAATCTGTGGAGGGAAAAGAAGCTGAGGGAAGATGAAAAGTGCTGACAGTTAACTTAGTAAAGTGTAAGCCTAAGGGTTACACATGCCATCTAGCAGTAAGAAAGAAGTCTAATAAATGGAAAGGAAATTTGATACCAGTCTTTTTCCTAGAAGGTAAGTGATTATATGAGAAAAAGTGGCATATAGAAGGTCAACTGTAACTTTTGGAGACACTTACTGGAAGTTTCAAGCAATACAATTTACAGAATTAGAAAGAGAAGAGAGGATTTAAAATAATATTTATTATAGCATTAAATAACTCATAGGAAAAGGTTTTAAGAACAATAGGAATGTAAGCCAGTAAAACAGAATGACTGAAATAAATTGTGAATCAACCAATTTTACCAGTTTGCTGCTTCTGTTTGTAGGAGCTTTTTCACATTCTGAATAGTTTTATAGACATTTATAATAGTTTCTGACCAGATTTATTTTCCATGAATCAAGTGTGATTCTTTTCATGCAAATGTATAAAGGGACACCATAGCAATAATTTGCAAAATTTAAATTTAGAATGTGTAACTTAATATACAATATCCTTTAGATTAAATAAACAAATCTTCATCAGGCTTCTGGTTTGTATGTTTCCAGTCATTCAGATACGAAAAATCTATATTTGAGCATATGCAGCTGCACTTGAAAAGGCGTTGGAATAACTGTGCAGTTAATTAGCTGATACAATTATGTGGACATATTTTGTACTTACAAATAAGGAGGTGGTGAAAGTGTAACCTTTAATATGATTTATTTTTGTCACTGTTTTGATAATTTAAAAAGCTATTAGTCATTGCTTATGGAAAGTGTCAGGAAAATGTCATTTGTTGCCCATCTATTCCCTGTGTGGTAATAGTAACTCACCAGCCCTGTTGCATTAGAGCTTGCTGCAGGAAGTGAGGATGGATAGCAGATGACATCAGTGCACAGAGCAGTATGTGAAAAGGCAGCATGAATCTCAGCTTCTGAACTAAGTACCAAATAAATGTTTCTCAGATGAAAAGGTGATTTAAGTATTGTTTCAAAAATCAGTTTGAAGGCCTGTGGGAATGAGATCACAATAGCTTTGAAAGTAGGACTTAAGTAAATAAATGACAAATTACCATTTCCAAAATCCAGCTTCAGTAATCGATATTCAGCCAACTCTTGACTTAGATTTGACGGCTAGAAATAACTGGGATGAAGTTCTGAAGTGGGTAACAGTTGCAGGTCAATTTGTTAGATCATATGACCACATGATAGATGATTTATAGGTGCTCTACTGCATAATGTAATTATTCATGTCTCTATGAAAAAAAAAATGAACCTGGTAATAAGGAACTGGAACTGATGAATGGTAAGTTGATACTGTGAGTCATTTATTTGCCCATAAAAAGTATGTTGCTCTAGTGGAGAATAACTTGGAGAAAGAGTAAAGAAACTACTTAAAAAGAGAAGATATTTGCAGATTATAAGTACAAAAAGACATCACAAGCTATTCCTTTGCCTTTTCATTATTAGGAAAGTAGCAGAAAGGACACTAATAGATGAAGGTGCTTTACTCATGCTTTATTAAAAGCGAAGCTCAAGATCTGATTGAGGGTAGCAAGCCTTAAACACTGGTAAGGGTGTAAGACCAGGTGTTTGTAAGGGAGGTGCTCAGTAATGACTATGACACATCCAGGAGGGTTTGGAGTGAAAATGTCTGTAACATCTATGAAATTCCTCCCCACCATCTGCCTGGGACAGTTTGTCTGGGGATAGCAGAGCTCTCACTGTTCCTGTCTTTATCATGTGGGAATAAAGTTTAGGCGTGTGAGATGGTGTGGAAATGAGGACACATGTTGTCTGCTATCTCACCTTGTCCCCATCTTGTCCCTACAATTTTGGACTTGGTGTTCTAATTCTCAGTGGTTTCTAATTCTTTGCTTTCTTTTTTTCCGCTCATTTGGTGGAACCACACAGGATTCAGTAGGTCTGCTGGAACAAAGGAAGTGCTGGTCCTTTGTGTGCAAAATAATGATCAGTCTGAAAATCTTTACAGGTTTATATGCCAAGAATGAGGATGTTCTATGTTTTTCTGCATCCAGAATTAAAACAAGTCTTCTTAATTAAAGGGAGGTAGCCTGTCCGTATTGAAAGACTGCATCTACAGTTTGGACATTTTTTTTAGCTATGTATTTACAACATTTCATGACAGCATAGCAAGCACACAATATCCAGGCACTCTGAAATAGCTACCAATTACTGTTCATATGCTACCTGTACATACCTTATGAAAAGTAGCTTCCTTTACTGTCATGGACTAATGAATTCAATTAACCTGGCTTTCCTTTCACTGTAACAAATTCCCAGTTGTCTTAAGCCAGTGGGAATGCTGAATATACATGAAACAGAGGCAAGAGGCCAAAAGCATGAAATTCTAGCATATGTATTACTAAAAGAGATATCTAGGTGATTAGCTTTACTTATTTTTTATTGCTTGGCTTTGATTTCATATAAATATAATAAGTAGTAGGAGTTCCAGGGTTTTGGAAATAGCTGGTGGTTTTGTGTTGTGATTTCTGACAATGCAGTTTTATTTAAAGTCTTTCTGTCCCACTTTACCAGTCCAGGACCAGGAGTGCTATTTACTATTTTTAGACAACAACGTTTATCCAGCAGCAGAAGAGGTAGCACGGACTGACATTGTTTGACCCTTTCACTGGCTTCTCTTTTGTCATTTGGCAGTCCTGTGTGCGTGTGTGCCTTAAAAGTGGCACGTGAAGAAAGGAAAACCACAGCTTTTTTGTTACATGAGGAGCGTCAGTTTTTCCATAATGCCATTGTATGTCCAAGGTACCTCCCTTCCAAAAATAAGGAATAATGTGCTTTGTTTTTCAACTTAGATACACATTCATAGTTATAAGTATGCACATACATATTTCCAGTTGGTTCCCATCACATTTGTGTGACCAGACACCTGATCAAGCTATAGACTTCAAAAAGTTGCACAACAGGCTGGGTACATGCAAAACCAGTATCTGCAGTGATCACACTTAACTTGAGAATTAAGGAGTTATGCTCCATAATACAAATTGGTGAATATGTTCAGCTTGAAGAGGAAGCATCTAGTAATAAATATAGCTGCCTAATGTGAATCTTATCTAAAGCTTTTTCCAGAATAGAGCTTAACTTTAATTACAGAACATTTCAGGTTTGCATGCACCACAACATGGTAAGAAAACCATTGATTTTTTTTAACAGTGCTTCTGCTGTTCCAGTATCTTATCTCCATGGAGAGATCAGTTGATACGCAGTGCTGACTTTTGATGCAAGAGTGCCATACTTTAAAAAGTTATGAATATGGAGGATCTTTTTCTGCTGCCAAGAAATTAAAAATAAATCCCCAAAGTCTCTGTGTGCAGAGATTTTTAAAGGACCTAAGGGACCCTACTTACCTAGGACAGTTTTGGTTGCCGAAAGATGGGCATCCAGTGCTCTTTTGGATGTACCAGCACATCTTGTTTGGCATCCAGCTGTAACTGTTGTGTCACATCTGCCATCCTCAGATATCTCAGGGTGTCTCAGATTGCGTTAGGTTCCTCCATGCCAGCATCAGATTCAAACTCCTAATTTGTCCTGAAAGCCAGTGAGAGTTGATGACTGATTTGACCCTTGGCACTTACAGCCCTGGACTCCTGAGGGCTGTGCTTGGAGACCTGCAAGCATTTCATGTCTCTGATCTCATGTCTGCCATTTCCCTGCTTGTTCAGGGAAATATATATCTATATGTATGCTTATACATATATATGCACACGTGTATATGTATGGGATATTTATAGAGCGGGAGAAACACAAAATTTTGTAAGGTAAAGTTTATATACATAAAGCATGGGCTTAGTACCAGCTATGCGTTTACTTAAGTTTTCTTAGCTGATATAGCATACTAGGGCCCTGATTATGAGAGAGGCAGAAAGCTTCTTACAAGCTGCTTGGCACTTGCTAACTTACATGAAAAGTGCAGAGATTCAGCATATGCTTGGATTAGGCTCTAAAATAATGAAGTATCTGCTTTATAGCATATTTGTCTCTATCCAAAGCCTTTTATCCTTCACTCATCTTCCTTCACAGTGTTTCAGGAAATCACATATTTCTTTTTGATTTATTAGTTGTTGTAAGCATAAAACCACCAAGTGATCCTAGTTCATTGTATTTTGTCTGAAAACAGTGCAATTTAAATTTCTTAGCTGACCGCAAGAGGTTCAGCTAAGTGCTTTCTCTTTCCCACTCTGTCTATAAACCCATCTATGTTTGCTTGTGTCTCATTTATTTCACACTTTGTATCCCCCCTAGAAAGTGACTCTGTCCTTTACAACCACAAAAACATCCCTATAATGACTGCACAGACTCAGAAATGTGTATTATGAGCTGGACTCACTTTATAGCATTGGTAGGATCTTTCCAGGGGTCCCTTCTGCTTCAGCCCCTCAAAAGCCTAAGGATTGACCTCTCTATGAGCCAGCTTCTATTGCCCCTTCAATTTTTGCTGATTCAGTTGAAACTAGGGCTTGTGGGGTATGATGATACGATTCAGCACAGGGTTTCTGAGACCAAATGGTACTGCAAGTTCCTGTCAGGGTGTAGAAGTATTCTACATCCAAATACTTATTTCAGATAGTTGTATGGGGTTGAGTTTGGAAAGCAAGTTTTCTTTCTGGGAAGGGGACTGAATGAACTGGAGAGCAGCTGCTTGATCAGAGCTTAAGCTAGAATGGTTCTGTGTCAGAGCAAGTAACTAAGCCTGAATGAATTAAATAAAATGAGGTCATTTAAAGTGTAAAATAAATAATACAAAAAGAATTATGCAGTACAAATCAGATTACATGCTTTTCTTTCAAGAGTCCTCATTATGTTGCTGTTATCTACTTATTTACTGATCTTTATTCAGATTTTTAGATGCTGATATCCATGTTTATTTTTTACTTGTTGAGCAAGCAAATGGGACATGAATTCATATTTTATGAGATGTTATTTATAGAAATTTTTCAGGAGAGAGAATAAAAAGGAGTTTTGTGCATGTTTCTTCAATGGCTCTTTTGCATTAACACTAGAGGTTGGCTCTTAAGCAAGAAAACAATAATTAAATAATGAAGTTTTGTTTGGAAGTAATGCCCTAGGATAAGTGAAATTGATTTAAAAAATGAAAAAAAGTAAAAACATAGCTAAATCTGGGGATTCTGTTCCATCGAGGTTCTGTTGTGTTGGTGCAAACATCACAGAGCTGTTGAGCACATAAGCTGTGTGCTTTAGAAACACCTCAGTTCTGTCACTATGGATGGAGAGGAAGGAGTCTGTAGAGGCCAGGCTCCAGATTCTTCAGTGGATAAGACGCACCAAATATTTATCAAAGTACAGACTTGAAACTGAACTGGACTCCAGCTTTTTGTTAGTAGTTATGAAACTCCATTATCTTTCTTATTTAACCAAACATAAAGCTTTTCTTCCCTGAGTGTGCTGGTAAAGCAGTGCTCCAGCAAATGTGACCTGATGAATTAGACCAGCTTATACAACTGCAGAGTACCTTCTAGGGAGCTGGTTTTGACAGTCAGGAAGCATAGTCTAAAAGAAAAAGAGGTGCAAAATCATTCCTACACTTGGCAGTCTCCAGCTTATTTGAGAGCCTGCTGGAACTTCTGACAACACAAGAAAATTAGAGCAGCTTTTCATTGCTGAAAGTGAAATAGTCATGCATATCCTCATAGCTATATAACTAGCTAGCTACTGTGCTGGCCTGTCAGGTAGAGCAGGAATGAAGAAGCAGCAAGCATCCTGGAGCTGCAGAGCAGAAAGTGTTTAACACCTTCTGAGCAATGTCCTTGGGTTAATTGCCTCCTAGTTTTCCATTTTTAACTCTCAGGCACCACAAACAGAACAGCTCATGGAACTGCCTTGGCAGAAGGGGAAGGCTGAGTGGCAGGGAACTCAAGTAGCTTGAAATTCCTGGCCATCTTTCCAATGGTAATAAGATTTAAAGTATGACAACATATGGGAAGAAACCAGCAGCCTTGGAGTGTGCCAGAGATACTGGGATCTGGCAGAGTGGTTTATTGTTTGTAGCACTTGCAGAATAATGTATGTGTTATGAGTAACAGCATGTCCTTTTGCTGCATGAAAATAACTGCTTAGGCACAAACCACTGTCAGTGGTAGTGATGCTGTAAAATGAATTCCATAGCTGTATTTTATCCTGATGTTTCTGTGTATCTACTGGTATTGTAAGCAGAACAATGGTGAGCGCTCTGGCAGAAGCTGAAAAACCTCTGAGTAGAAGAGAGCTTTCTCATCCAGAGCCTGAACTGCTCATTTGCTAGCCCAATTGCAAAAACAATTAGCAAATAAATAACTATCCTGAGCATCTCTGAAAGGTCTGTATTGTTTTCTTGATGTTATTTTCTTGCCCACATTCATTGCCCCAAGAGCTCATGTCATTTAGTGGTTCATATTAACCTACTGGGTCAAAAACCTCTGGAACAGAAGGGGCTGTTGCTGGAATTGAGCTTCTTACATTTCTGTCACTGAAGCAGTTCTTTGGAAATAGTATATCAGAGTGTGTGTTCATGACCTCTGGTCTATGTTCTCCAGCAAGATACATTGAAGAGTTTTCATCTATTGCACACATGATTAATTAGCCTGCCAGCCTGCCTCTAGTATCTGTTCCAATGTGTTGAAAGCAGAAGTGATTTTCAAAGGATTCAGCATGATGGTGTTACACATAACTGGAGAGGTCATATTTTACTTGATTTTAAAGCTATCCTCTTCACAGCGAATCCATTCATTCCCATTGCACTGTGTAGGTTAGTCCATTGAAAGTACAAATTTATAGAGAACAAGGTCTAAAAAATGCTAACACTCTTGCTCTGTGAGCTCTGTGAAATGGCCGAAATAATTGCATTAGAGAAAGTGCAAAGTTTTCTAATACTTTTGATTCATTATTAAACATTAAAATTGAATGCTGTAACATTATCAGATAATTCTTTAAGTGAGCAAGTGTATTTAGTGAATTTAAGCATTTCTCTACTGAATACAGCAATGGCAATTCAGTGTAGAGGGAAGTGGGTTGCTGGTGAGAGAAACTACAGAGATGCCTTAGGCTGTTTAAGGCCATTTTCATCCTCTTCAGTAGTTGGACAGGAATAGGGAAATGCATCTATAACCCCAAACTGTGAAAGGCTTCTGCTATCACCTGTTTGAGGAGAAAAAATCCAAACAATCTCAAGTTTTTCCATGAGCCAAAAGCACCCATAAGCTCTGGCTTTGTCATGTCAGCTTTTGTTGGGAAGGCTGATGCCACCTCAGGCATCTGTCTAGAACAATTCAGAATAGAAAATGCCACAAAACTGAAATTTTGAAACAGAATTTTGTGTTAAAGTTAATATAAACACAAGGGGTGTTTTGCTAGTTGTAGTATTAATTTTCATATTTATTTCAGAAAAAAAAATTTGGGTTTTAATGTACTTTAAGCTGCTGAAGTATTTCCCATTCACCACACTGGAAAATTGCAAAATGTAGGTGTTTCTGGGTAGACTGCGTAGAATAGAAGTGAAGGGCTCTGGGAGCTTCCTGCTCCAGGCAGGGAAGCTTCTTCGTTGTGGAAATACAACTTGTATACAGGGTGAGATCTGGAGCAACTCCTCAATTCAAAACATATCTGGAGGATTCTGCCCATAGAGGGTAGGAGTCAATGATCACTGCATCAAGCAGCAGTTATTAGCTGTTTGTCCTTATTCCAAGTGCTTGGTGTGTGGCATCATGCTGTAGAGTTAAGAGCCCCCCTCTGTTTAAAGGTCACCTAATCCAAGGGCTCTGGAGCTGTAGCCTTACTTATCTTATGCTAAAATATGTATGTGTTCTTGTGAGTATGGGAAGGGTTATTGGGACAAACAAGGAAGAACTGGCAACGAGCTCTGGAGACAGGGAAGTCTAATCCCAGATATTTTTGATGTTGACAAGGTACAGACATTGGGTGGTTAGATGGCATCTAATTCCAGTCTTCATTTATTGCTGCTCTTTCTTGGAGGAGGTATAATCTGCACACAGCAGAAAATATAGACAATACTCACTCATATTCTCACAAGACCCTTGAGAATGATTGATCTGAATGAAATGCCAGAAGGAGGGAAAGGGGCAAGAGATTGATACAGTGTAGAGGATAAATAGAGATGGGATGAAGAGGAAGACAGTAGAAAAACTGGGAAATTTTTGTTCTGATCAAGGACATAAGACAGGGTCAACACATTAGAGCAAGGGGCAGAACTCAGTTCTCAGCTCCAGCTTCTCCTTCTCCTTGTAGACTGGCATCTGGCAGGACCTGTCTGTCCGGAGCTGTTTGAATTCTCTTCCAGCTCCCGAACAGCATAGAATTTCAAGTATACATACTTTCTGGAGCATTTATCTGCTCCTTTCTCTGTTCTTCCGTTTTGCCTTTAAAAAAAAAATGTGTCCTAATGTTCCCCACTCTTTCAGCCAGGATTTGGAGGAGGGAAGTGAGTAACAATTTCATAGCATTTTGTCCTTCTACCTAAGCACATTTGGGTCTGGAAAGTTTCTTTCAGTCCTGACTTGATCCCAGACCTGATGTGAGTTAGCTGGATAGGGAACAGAGACACAGCATTTTGGAAGCACACATCTAAACATGCAATGCAGAGAGCGGGGGTAGTGCTGAAACTGGGCATGCATGATGTCTATATCAGAGGCCCAGGAATGCTGGCACAGTAGAGTGAATGAAGAGTCCCTGGGGTCTGTGTCTGTCAGATAGATGTGATTGTTTCTGTAGTGAGTTTTCATTCAGAGAAATTGAGTGCTGAGGTGAATGGGCTGCTTCAGTAGGACCCCAATGGCAGATATGTAAAATGTTGGGTGCCTTTCCCAAAGCTTCAGGTTATCATTTTGTCCCCCATTTCTGCTTTCTCTTCCTCTCTGACAGAGGCTACCTCTTCTCTTGAACCTACCAGCTATAGCTGAAAGAATGGAAGCTATTTTAGTGGTAGCTTTTGGTTCACATCCGTTCCTAAAGTTGAATGATTTCTGCTGCAGGACTAAATCTCTTGATTCTTGGAACAAGGTGATCTTTAAAGGTCCTTTCCAACCCTAAACATTCTGTGATTTACCACAGTCCTCTTTGTGATGCCCATAAGTTGTCTTTACTCAGGCTTGAATGAAAAGCTGAGGCTAATAGGATGACTTATCAGTGGGATTCTTATGTTGTATAGCTGTAAATATTCAATTTTGGAATCAGAATTAAAAGTGCAGGCCAAGCTATAGAGACAGTGGCTGATCAGTGGCTTCCCCAAAATCAGAATTCTGAATATGTAAGCTCAGCGTTTGTTTTTCACTGACTACATACAAACTGATCACTCTAATACTAGGCTACTGAAATGACATGTCTGAAATCAGGTGGTTTATATACCTCCATGTGACAGCAGAAGCTGTTTGTATATTGTAATGTTTTGCTGTCAGAATGAAGACTTATCATAATCACCTTTGGTTTTGTTTTACTTTCTCTTATTCCTTTTCCATCTCGCCTCTGCTGGAATCATACATGGTATTTCTCTTCCATCCCACTCTTTTCACTGTCCTTTCTCTAACCTGTGCTCTGTTTTGTCTGTGCTCCTCTGCATGCATAGCGGTAAGAGAAATGAGAGCAGTATTGCAGTCTTTCTGCCTCATGAATCTCCACTTCTCTTCCCTCTTCTCTGTGTTGGAGGGGTGCTTGATAGAATAGAATAGAGAGAACAGACCTTGAGAGGATTTTCATGGGATGGGTTCAGTTTAAAAGTGGGGTGTCTATCCTATCTTGCCCATTTTGTGTTTGTGCTGCTTTGATACCCTGCTCAAATGGCTGAGTTTTAAGAGGTCACAATGTCTTAAAATTTGGAGTGTTTTTGCAGTGTATTTCAGTGAAGGAAGCTGACTGTATTCTAAGCAATAATAAATCTAGCAGAGTCTCCAAAGATCAAGCAGCAAAGCTTTTCCCCATGGAATTATTATTACTTACAAAAAAAAACCAGCATCACCTTCAAACCATGTTTTGTTTAACTGTATTAACCCTCATATGTTTGTATAATGTGCTTTCATCCTCAGTGCATAGTGCCTGACTATCTGAACAGAGACACCAGATGTGCTCAGAGAGCAGTGGGCTGAAGTGAACAGACTTTAGACCGGGAGCTACACTTTAACCAGAGTCTGAGGAGATTAGATTGCATGTGGGGATTTGTTTGATCCAGTTCCTGTTAACTGCAGCCATGGATTAAGTGTGCAGTCTTAAGAGTCTAAAATTAAAAGGTATTCTCTGCAGTGATGTTAATAATTAACTAAAATCATGTTGAATTCAAAGGTAGGCTTGTGTCTAAACAGAGATGGGAATATTTTTGAGGTCAGTGCACAGCTGACATATGAAACATACAAGCAAGAACATCAGCTGACGAAAAACAATGAAGATACATAAAATCCAGTGTTAACTAATTAAAGCTAACACAAGGAGCAGGATGCATCTCTCTACAATTTATCTTCTCTGCAGATGATTTCATGTAGAACTTAAAAAGCCTAGATCTACATCTAAAACTAATGAGCACTTGATAAAAGCATTTCTTCATAGAATCATAGAATCATTTAGGTTTGAAAAGACCTTTAAGATCATCAAGTCCAACAGTAAACCTCACACTGCCAAGTCTACCACTAAACCATGTCCCTAAGTACCGTGTCTACAAGACCTCCAGAGATGGTGACTCAGGCACTACCCGGAGCAGCCTGTTCAAATGCTTGACAATCCTTTCAGTGAAGAAAGTTTTCCTAATACCCAGTCTAAGCCTCCTTTGGCACAACTTGAGGCTATTTCCTCTCATCCTGTCATACTTTTAAAAGTATATCTAACCAACATTCATGCAAACTTGTTAATGGCCCTGAAAGAGACATCAGGTGTGGTAAGTATGGTACACCTGCCCATTTTTTATTAGGAAAAGTGTCGCAAAAGATAATCATGAACCTCTGAATGTAAAACTGGGCCAAGAGCAGCATCACACAGTCAAACCTTCGTATTTCCAGTCAGAAATCTAGTTGCTACATTTGGTACTAAATCGGGCATGTTAATCATCTGGGTGGGAAGCTGCTAAGTATAGAATTGCAAAAATCAGTAAGATAGATCAGAAATAAAAGACACTGGTATCAGTTTTAGAGAGTGAGCAGAGCTCATGCTAAAAACTGCTCTTTGCCCTGCAGTGGTCTGCAGATACACTGGAACACCTGAATGATAATTCTGTGATCTGCAAATACGCAGTAACTAGTTTGGCTTTTCGTGCTTCCAGGATCTTGGCAACAAAAATGAGACAATCTGTTTAATTTCCTAGGTGAAAGGAATAAACAATGTTGTTATAGCATACTACACACTGTCTGACACACACAGTGACAGAAGTCTGTCACTTGTACATCTGACAGTGCCATTCACATTGTACATTAGGCCAGCTGAGGGCACACAATCACGACTGGAGCATATATTTTTCAAAACTGGATTTTGATGACTGTTATTTTGAAATGCAGCAGTCTAACGACAGGAAAAGAAACAGATTGGCAATTAACGCCATTGTAAGTTTGGTACCATATATGAGTCTCTTTGACTTGTTGATTAAATAGGATACTAAAATGATTAATCATTAAGTCTCCTAAAATAAATTTGTGTGTGATTCATGGAAGTATAGAAACTTCACCATCAAGTGGCTGCCAGTTGCGGTCTTAGGTACCCTGTTAGGAGGGCTCAATCACTGACCAAGCCAGTGCAGACAGAATACATTTTGGTTTTATGCTTTTGAGACTATGTACTTAATCTGTAGTTGTCATTAGCAGGAACTGGATCAAACAAATCTCCACATGGAATATAAACTGAGACTCTAGTTAAAGCATGGCTCCATGTCTGAACTTTAGCCTGTCACTCACTTTGTGCATATCTGGTGTCCAGATAGTCAGGAACTACAAACTGAGCATGAAAGAATACTTTAGAAACTTGTGTTCTCTTGTAACCAAATGAGGGTTAATGCACATAAACAAATAATGCATGGTTTGAACAGGATGCTCCGTCTTTATTGTAAGTAACAATAATTCTGTAGAGAAAAGCTTTTCTGCCTAATCCTTGTAGGATCTGCCTAAACTTTGCAGGCTCTGGTAAGTTTTTTATTGCTTAGGATACAGATAGTTCTGTTTAGTGAAATACACTGTGAAAGAACTATTTTTGGACATTTGGAAAGTCTGGAAGCTTGCTAGCCTGAAGAGAATTCTGTAATTATGGGAAGAATGCAAAAGCAAGCAGTACTTCCTCTCACTGTCCTTTATCTGGCATGATTGCCTTTGCCTGCTGTGCAACTGAAGTGTGCAAATAGCTTCATAGAAACAATAGTTCAATTCTGTTTAGGGTACCAAGATAAACAGGCACTGAAAGTTTATGGAAGTGCAGAAAAAGGTTGGTTTGTGCTATGAAGATACAGCTAAGGATCCCATAGCTTCAGGTAGTTAGTTGGACCAAATCTCTTCTTTCTTAAAGATGTCTCAGAGTTAATGCTTTCACTGTATAGCTCTGTCAAGTGCAGTAACACTAGATAACTCATAACCTGTCTAATGGAGATAAATAGCTATGGACACATGTCAGAATAATTAGGATTGAGTCAAGTTAATTTGATTTGTTCATTTAACAAATTGAATCATTTCAGCTAATTACACAGCATGGCACAAATGTGATGAGGGATGTTCAGAGAAGAAAACTATTCCTTTTTTCCTTCACTATATTAATTTAACTGCAAGGGAAAATGTGCACTCAGAGAATGCAAACAGTGGCCAGCTTCACATGCCAAATATTGCAACCTCAATTATGGTGTGAATCTTCCTGGGATTCTTGGACTGATGCAGTGTCCTCCTTGTAGCTCCAACCTACTCTCCAGAGAAACCTACCTTAACTATTCTCCTGCAGCAGTACACAAGAAGCCTGCCTTTCTCTGCTAGATGGGAACATCTCATCCGTGCCTCCTGTAACTCTGATGAAGAAATGGACAAAATAAAGTATTATTGAAAATTCTAGTACTTTTTCAACTTCTTGGACTATTATCTAAGCAGGCATGATGCTGACTTAAGAGGTTAGGGGTATTAAAGTTTACTGAGAATAAATACAGAAGTACATAAAATTCAACTTTTAGGGGTTATATAAAAAATACTTTGTGTGAAATCAACATAACTCCTCTTTGTCCCCTTTGTATCTTTTTATAGGTTATAGGAGTTTTACTCCATTCTGATTTTCTTTTCTTGTGCATTTTGAGAATGAAGCTGGCAACGTATATAGCAAACAGGTTGTATGTACATGTCTTCACGATTTTTAAAATCTAGACTATTTTCAAAATTGCTTTCAACACTGCTTAAGAAAGATGGCAGAAGAATGGTTTGATGCTTCTGGTTTAAATAATGTTACTTAGTCTCAGTTTCATTCTGCTCTACTTGGACACATGTTGAATGGTTCCCTTAGCAAGAGGTTGCCAAAGGAAGTGTAATGCAGCCTTTAAAGTTAGGAGTGCTTTGTCCACATTGAAAATCCTCAAGCCATGCAAAGCCATGTTGAATCTAAACGTGTTAACTTGAGGGCAAGAAGCAACAGAGCTGGATAGTGTTGTGCCCTAACTGGACTAGCACAGCCTGCCTGATGAGGCCACACCTCGAATCCTGTGTTCAGTTTGGGGCCACTCACCTCAAGAGAAATATTGAGTTGCTGGAGCATGTTGAAAGAAGAGCAATGAAGCTGGTGAAGGGTCTGGAGCGCAAGTCTTGTGAGGAACATCTGAGGGAATGGGGGTTGTTTAGACTGGAGAAGGCTCCGGGGGCCCTTATTGCTCTCTACAACAACCTGAAAGGAGGTTGCAGCAAGGCATGAGTCAGTTTGTTTTCCCAGGTAACAACTGACATGATGAGAGAAACATTCTCAAGTTGCTTCAGGGATGTTTAGATTGGACATTAGTAAGCAAGCACTGAACAGGCTGCCCAGGGAAGTGTTCAGGTCACCATCCCTGGAAGTACTTAAAAGACATGTAAAGACAAGGCACTGAAGGACATGGTTTTGTGGTTGAATTGGCATAGGTTGTGGTTGGATTCAATGTTCTTAAGGGTCTTTTCCAACCTAAATGATTCTATGATCATGAGTACGTAGGAAGCCATATTCATGTTCAGTGCAGACAATCTCAGAAGCTAATTCCCCAAATCAGGTGAAGAGATTTTTGTTTGTTTGTTGGTTTGTTTAATTTATGTATTGGTTGCACCCCATCTTTGTCTGTTCTGTATTTTGTAAGACTCATGGGCAGGTGCTCTCCTCTCTTCATGTTTCCACAGTTCCTGACAGGGTCTCATAACTGGGAGTTTGGGTTCCATCAAAATGTAGTAAGTACAAGAGTAACCTGGATCTCTATGAACTACTTTGTCCAAAGCATTAGCTGTAATACCATCAAATGTATGGTCAATTGTGTGTGTAAACTTTACTATTAAAATAATTGTGTGTGTTGTGAATAATAAATCATGTTACATTAAGAATTTGGATTGCTTTGATCCTAGGTAATGATGTCAGGTTCCAGCATGTGTTTTGACTGGAAATAGCTGAAAACTGCGGAATGGATTTGGTGACTCAACTCTCATTGGACTCGAGCCAAAACATCTTGTGGTCACCCTAATCTATGTTTCATGTCTGTGGATTTAAATTGTGACACAATAACCTGTTCTCTGTCAAAATCTGTTTAATTTCTCAAGGAAAATCTTAAACATTAATTACGAAAAAGCCTTATGGCTTCCTCTTGCTACTGTAGTACAACTGTAAGCTGTACTTTGTAACTTACAGCAGCAGTTAAAAATAGTCTGTCCACAAAATCAAAGAGTATTTGAGGTAGGAAGGAGCCTCCAGGGTTCCTGTAGTGTAACCTCCTCTGCTCAAAGTGGCATCAGCAGAGCAAATTAGTCAAGTCTGTGTCCGTATGGGTTTTGAATATCTCCAAGGGTGGAGACTCCACAACGTCTCTTGGCTTCCCATTTCAGTGTTTGACCACCCTCATAATATCACTTTCTTCAGTGCAGCTGCACACAGACCTCTGAATTCTTCCTGTTTGCTCCCCTGGCTGCATGCATTATCGTACACCTAATGATGAAGATTTCCCAGAAAAGGTAGCACTCTGCCCATTTTAAAGCTCTCCTCACTGGGCTGACCAGCCTGTTTTTCCCATTTTTCTTTCTTATTCAAGCAATTTGAGACCAGTGGAGCCACACACAAAATCATATATGACTTAGGTACAACAATACTGATAAAACAGGATGATGAAGAATATTTGTGTGAAGAACAGTGATGGGAGCAGGCAAGGTGAAAAGTCAGTAAATAGGGAAAAAATCCCTCTCCGTTGAGAAAATATTTCAACAAAAAAGGTGAATATGAAGAGATGCATGCTTCTGACATTTATTTAATCTTTAAAATCTTTGCTAGAACTACCTGTAAAGCTCTCAGCTGTAAGCAGAATTTTGCTGAACTTGTGTGTGTATACACACACATATGCATATATAGATGACCAAAGAAAGTACTTATTAGTGAATAAAAATTATTTGACTCTACTTAAAAAAGAATCCACAGCATGTATGACTCACCCTGTGTGTGATTATCAAACTGAAACATTTATACAGCATTTCTCCCACAGCTTTTTAAAATTATGAACAACAAATATAGAGTTTAATTCTGTTCTGTGTCATGGGCAGCTTATTACAGACTGTGTTTTAATAGTTCTTCACCCATATGTCAGATTAAATGGTAGAAATGCCAACTGGATGATAACGTAGTATCATTTCTGGAAGTATTGGCTTTTAAAGTTAATCTTCAATGGGATGCTTTACTGTAGGCATGTGCATACATTAGATAACCTTGGCATGCAAAGAGTATTTTAAGACCCACACAATTTTGAAACACCCTTTAATATTCATTGAAGGTCATGATACATTCCATGCACATAAGATCAGAAATCAGACCTTCCAGGCTTATTTTACTTCTTGGGATAGATGCCAAATTGGGAGCCCACAGCACTGTATTCTGGTTTTCTGTAAGGCAGTTAAAGTGATACAACAAGCTTTTCCATGCCCCTCCACAGACATCTGAGCCCTGGTCCAGGGCAACCGCCTTACTGTCTTCACATGCTTACTTTTAAGCTGAGATTTCCAAAACAAGTGCTGTAGATAATGTCTATTATTATGGATTTGAGGATCTTGAAGTGTGAGGTTAGAAATTTCAGTTTGGGAACTGAACTCCAGCATCTGGCGCTACCAGTACTGTCCAGAATCAACCTGTTAAACCACAGGCAATACTATCTGCACCTACTTTTGTTATCACTTTCTGTTTGTCCACTGATGATACAAAAAAAATTAATAGATGCTTCCTTAAGCTTTACATTTAATCAACATCATTTTATATCCACAAAAGACTAATCCTCTGTAATTCAGAGATTTTGTAATAACATGCTTACATATTTTCACGTTGAGTTAGCTGCTGCTTAGAAGAGGGAAGAAGTGCATGTAAGATTAGATTCAAAGTAGTTCTGTGAAAGGTATCTGGCCCCTTTATGTGACAGCCTGCTACACCAGGGAGAGGAAAAAAGCAAATCCTAGCCTTGATGTCAAAACAGTGTAAACTGCTTCTTGTATGTTGACTTGTGTAACAAGTGAGGCATGAAAACAAAGCATAGTGCCCTGAGTGGTGGCAGTGAATATTTTATCTTACCAACAAAATGCAACAAGAGACTAAATCCTTAAAGCATATGCCATGCTGACAGTGCGCTCTCATTGTGACAGTAATGGTATTTGCAGTCCCAGCTGCACTTGAGCCTGTGCTGTAAAACCACTCATTTCTCAGAATGCATGTTGCTGCCTTTTACCCTTTACTGGCCCTTAGCCAGATGAAGGAGCTGTTCTCTCTTGTTCATGTTGCCCTGTATAAGCAGTTGTTTAAACAATTTTTTTGCCCAAAGTGAAATTGGAGAGATTTTGGCATCATTAGTTCTTCTGAAATTTTCACAGTGCCAAAAAGTGTCTTTAGGTGACTTTAGGCCTTTTGTATGTAAGCCAGACCTTCTCTGACTTTTCATAAACATCTGACTTCAACGCCTTTCTAAAATTCAGTGGCTGGATCCTCACAGAAATGTTGAAGCAGGAGAACCGCTGCTGTTGCTGTGATTTGGTTGTTTGAATGTGGTTGGTAAGAGTATTTAGAGGGTGACCTAGGGCTGGGAGTAGCAGGTACTGGCCACTTGCTGTCGGTGTTCTTTTTTACTAGGACTAATGAGTTAACAGTTAATAAATTGATTATGGGCAAAGGAAGATGCTGCTCTGCGAGTGCATTTGAATGTGTGCACTCTCCATTTTTTTTTAGAACCCACTTGTTCAGTGTTCTATCCAGGCTGAGTCATGAGATTCAAAGGGAACTGGAGAATGTTGCTTATAAATTATAGAGCTAACTGCCTCATGGTTACCATCCTGTCATGAATAACACCAGACTACCCTTCACAACTCAGCTTTTTCTTCTGACTTTTGTCAACTTGTAAGGTTTCTACATCCCTGGCAGTGTTCAAGGCCAGGCTGGATGGAGTCTTGGGTGGCATGGTTTAGTGCAAGGTGTCCTTGCCCATAGCAGGGGGTTTGGAACTAGATGATCTTAAGGTCCTTTCCAACCCTAACTATTCTATGATTCTATATCCCCTGCATAAGATTGCTCCCTATCACTGCATTGGTTCTCAGTCCAGGTCTTTTGTGTGGAGTCCCAGCAGCCCTACACCAGTTTCTTGTTTCCTACTTCATATTTAGACAATTTGGGAAGCTTGGAGTGATTCACTAAAGCAGTTACCTGTTAATATTTCAAGGCATCCTAGTACTGCTTTGAAGAGACAGCTTTGGAGAACCAGGGTGGAGAGCTCTAAAGAGAGTGAGGAAGAGTCATGGCAGGTGAAAAAACGTGTTCAGGAGATCTATGGTTTGTGGTGTGGTAAAGGAGGAGTAAGCAGAAGGCACAAATTAAATACTGAAATTATGCATAATTTCATAATTGCTGCTAAATGTGACTGTTTGAGTTCTGTGTTATGAAGAAGTAAGAGCAGCAAGCAGGTCAATTTCAACTCTGCTTCATTCTTAGGCTCAGTCTTCCATTTCAGAGCTACTGCCAGGCTGCTGGGCACCCTGTCCATCTCCCATATTCAAAACTGCAGCAGAGCATCCAGCAGCTCCAGGGTCCCATGCAAGCTCTGGCTCTCCAGTCAAACCCAAGATGCATACCTTCCTGCCGGAGATGTCATTAACCTGCATGACAGTCACCCCGGCAGGAGAACAAATCTTTTCTCCCTCTTAGAAGTGGGGCTGTTCAGGTAGATATGTCCAATATAGTTTTAATCCAGTTAGTTGAGGTACCAGTGGCAGGTGAATAGCGGCAGCACACACTTCGTGCTCAAGCACCCAAACCTGCTGCAGGCAGGATTCTTAACTCCCACATATTCATTGCTATCAGTACCTAGGCTTGGTGAATTTAAATTGGGAATTACCAGTATTTCTGCAGTCACATTTCTGACTGTACTGTAGGTATCCTTTTTATCTTCACACTATAAGCAGCATGATAGAAATACTACATGGATTTAATATAAACATAATGAAAATGAGTCAAAATAATAGTTAAAAAATAATTCCAACTAAGATTCTTTATTAACTTGCTAAAAAACAAATTACCATATATCCAAAAAAATCAATTTTCCCTTCCAGTATCCACTGGTGTCCAGGATATAGCTCTGGAAAAGAAATTTCTGAGTATGGTTTTGTTTCCATTCATTCACTGGCTAAACCCTCTAGAAGTATGAGTGTGGCTTCTTACCCTATTGCTTCTGACCCTAAGTTTAAGTTCCTTCCCCAAGCAACTATCAAGCAAAGATAATCCTAATATAATAGGGGGGAAAATAGTGCCATGGAGAAAAGTTCATTGGGATTGAGAGGATAGGATAGTTTTTCATCTAGCAATGCCCTAAGTTTATTGTAACTTTAAAATTCTGTTTTACAGATTGACTCTCCAGTCAAGCTCCACATGTGTTTCTTAAAGTAGCCTCGATCTCCCTATGGACTCAACAGAAGTATCACGAAATGGCATTACTTGCTAGGAATGCAGAGCCTGAGTTCAGCTCCTACTCCTTCAATAACTTAGAAAATCTGTGTGAAGTCCAAACCAAGAAAGGATTCTTCTACACAAAGGCCAAACTTCTGCACCCAGGAGAAGACCTGTGCTATTTAGCCCACCTGGATGACCAGACCAGGTTTGTGATCATCAATGTAGGTGGTATTAAATACAAAGTTCCATGGACCACCTTGGAGAACTGCCCCTTGACCAGGCTTGGGAAGCTAAAATCTTGCAACAATTATGATGAGATCATGAACATCTGCGATGATTATGATGTTAGCTGCAATGAATTTTTTTTTGACCGTAATCCTAGTGCCTTCAGGACAATCATGACTTTTCTGACAGCTGGGAAGCTGAGGCTTCTCAGGGAGATGTGCGCTCTTTCTTTTCAGGAGGAGCTTGTGTACTGGGGGATAGAAGAGGACCACCTGGAGTGGTGCTGTAAAAAGAGATTGCGACAGAAAGAGGAGGAGGCAGCTGAGGCCAGGCTGTATGAAGGGGAGCTGGTGTTTAGTGAAACTACGCAATGTGCCTTCCAGGACAGTAGCCGATTGAGTTTGTGCATGCGAAAGCTCAGGGATATGGTGGAGAACCCCCACTCAGGGATCCCAGGAAAGATCTTTGCTTGTATTTCAATCTCTTTTGTTGCCATCACTGCAGTCAGCCTCTGCATCAGCACCATGCCAGATGTCAGAGAAGAAGAAGATCGGGTGAGTTCAGCTTTTCTCAAAGTGTGTTTTGCATTATTATCTCCTAAGGGAAGGTGATGGGCACAATCACTCCAGCAATCATGCAGGTATTGCATTCAGTATTTATGATGTGGAAGGTTGGCCAGAGCAGAGCACAGAAAGCATTCTGCCACTTAATACTGAGGGAAGATCGGGCCAAACTCTGCTTTGCCAGCACAGCTCTGCCAGTTCACAGCAGCAGACAGCTTTACCCAACAGATTTGTTTTCTGACATCTCTAACCAGATAACAAACTAGCTGTTGTGGATATAAAAATCAGCTTTGCTTGATGTTTTGTTAGGTTAAGAGCTAACAAATTAGTTTTCCTTAAAAGTTACTTGAACATACTGCTTTGAATGAACACTCAGTACTCCACTGTAAAAAACACATCTAAAATATTTTGATGCTATAGGTGAGGTAAAGGGCAGGGAAGCTGAGGCAGCAATTTAACAGCAGATACAAAGCAAATGTCCCAATTTCAGACGTGCTTAGTATTCTCGAGTGTAAGCTATGGATGCTTCATGCCCTTGAAAATAAAGTCTTATGGATATTTTGTTTATTCTTCAGTTCAACAAATTTCCTAAGGGTTTAGTCCTTATTTGTGCAAGCAGTTCAGTTCCCTAGGATTAGCTGTATGTAGGCCAAAGAGAGCTCCTCTGGAAATAGAGAGATGACATTCACATTCTCATTACATATGTGCTGAAATGCAATCAGAGGGGTTTGGAGGATGAGGACTTTTCAGAATTTATGGCCTCTCTAGTTTTACACAATTCCAAGCTTGATACTAAATGTTTGGGTTTATTTCCAAGCCCCGTGGTGATTAGATGCAATTGTGAACTTCAGCTACTTCACCCCATCAAGTTCTGCCTCACGGCTGAAGGCTAAGCTCTGCTGAAAGCAGAATCCTGTTGTGTGCTGTCACCTGGGTGCTGAATGGCTCATTGCTCACTGCCACTAGCAGAAAAGAGAATGACAGGAGGTGTTTACCATTTTGTAGCATTGAAAGTAAAAAACCTGCTGATGAAAAATGAGTCCAGCAGCTCCAGAGAGAACCCCTGTGTTTGACTGAGTACCTCAGGTGCAGTTAGACCCACCCTTTGCTTGTGGTGTATGCTTAGGTTAGGTGTCAACTGAGTTGGTTGATCTGGAATAAGAGTCATTCAGCAGCAGCCAGGAAAAAAAAGGCAAAACATTTGGTATGTTGTTTGATGTTTGGTTTATTATAAGATCTTTGTTTTAAAGGCTTTTATGATCTAGAATTTGAGGATAGTAGTGTTGCGTACTAGGTAAAATAATGTTGTTCTTAAAATCTCTTAAAAATATTTGTTCTAAACCACACATCTTTTACTGTAATTAACCATCAGTGCTCCATTATTCTGGACTTTAAAGCACAAGGAATATTTTGCTGTTCAAAACTGAGACATATTTAGTGTTTAGATGTTCCTGGGTTTAAGTGAGAGCTGAACAATTGCTTTCAGAATTACTAGAGTTTAGGTACCTTACGTTTTTACTAATGATCTGAACAAAAATAGGAAGTCACAATAGTAGGCTTGTATTTGTTAGGTAGAACAGAGTAATAATGAGGGTACAGCAAGCGTATGAGAGAAGCCTGGATTTCTTGGTAAGCTGGGGCCATTAAAAAGAGCACATTTTCAAAGTCAAATGCAGAATTGTACAATAAAGTTGAATGCAGACTTACTGTTGCAAAAGGAGAGCATGTGATTCCCAAAACAGGACTCAAAATTGGATTTAGGGTACAAAAAACTGAATGTGAATTCCTATTGCAGCATGAAGTCAGAAGGGTTAATGTGATCCTTGAACATCTAAGCTGGGGAATAGCTATTAGAAGCTGGAAGATGATTTTGTGCCTGTATGCGGCACTGGTGAGACTGACACAAGAATACTGCAGTCAGTTCTCACACTGCTTTGAAAAACTGGAGTGGCTGAAAAAACCATTAAATATTAGAGACCTGGAGAAAGTGCCATATAATAAGAAACTTGAGCATTTTAGTTTATTTAGATTGTTGAAAGGAAGGCTACTGGATTAAGCAAGTAAGTGTTCGTTATGGGAGGAGGAGAACTGTAGCATCTAAAAGACCTTTAAATTAGTCAAGGAGAGGATGCATGGTTAAAAGCTGAATCCTGATAAATTCATATGGGAAACTATGTGCCACTGTTTAATATCATGGTGATTAATTAGTAGGGCAGACTAGGAAGAGAATTAGTGGATTTTATATTTTTTGATGTTTCTGCTTCAAGGCTCAGTGCCCTTCTGGAAGGTAGCGTTCAGCTAAACACACTCTACTTCAGTCAAAAGTAAATTACTGATTTCAGTTCAAGTTACAAAGGTGAGATGCTTGGAATACAGAGGAGCTCAGAATAAATGATGTTTTCCTGTGCCCTTATATTCTAAAGACACAGGGCTCCTGCAAATAGGTTTTGTTCTGCCCTTTACACAGGGAAGGTCTGTGGACAGAGTAGAAATGGCTACTTTGAGACAAAGGTGGTTCTTCAGCAGAGAGGACAGGTGAAGAATCTTCTTACATAGCTTAGTTCATCCCCAATGTTCCCCCCGGCCATTGAATCAGTGCAAGTCAACACTCTATTGGAGTTGTAATTAGTCATGCCCAGAGTCATACACAGTGACGGATTTTGGTCCTGCACAAATGGGTGTAAATACCCATATAGATCTTTTCAGCCTCAGCAAGGCTGGGCATGGAGTAAGGCATCTGCCCACATGGAATTGCTTGTAGCATCAGAGACCTAGGCTGCAAACTCCTTGAGTATCATCTGTTCATGGCTTATCAAACCGAAGCAGCTCATCAAGTAACAGGTGTGGAGAGAAGAGAGCTTACATGAATTCAAAGTCATGTTAATCATCCTGAGTTGTATCGTAGTACCTAGTTTAAAATTTGTGTCTAAGGATCGCTCTTTGGTCTGGTTTTGCAGTCTCCTAACACGCAGAATATGTATGTGCATCCATCTTGGCTAAGGAACAAATAAACAGTAAATATTATTTCAAGGATGCACTGCACTTGGTGTGTACATTTTCCAGGTTCTGTGGCTGACATTACTGTTGTTAGGGTTCCATGTCAGAGCTGTCACAGATACTCTGCCTAACAAGCAGTGGTCTTTCCCTTGAGCTGGCATTTTCCAGAAAGCAAACGCTTTATATGCAACCTATCTATTCTGTTACTCTTCAGGGAGAGAAAGAGGAACCAATCGTGAAAAAAATCATGCTGGAGAACGGCTTTTCATATCCTGATCTTTTAATGTCATCTGAATGGACCAGCTGTTACACTCAGTGATGTCCTGCAAAGGTGTAAATGAGCTTACATAGATTAAGTGTGGGACCTTGAAAGTTAGAGGTAATTATCAAGTGGGTGAGGAAGTTATTTTAGGAGCCTGCCTATCTCTTTTTCGAATACAGAAGTGTCAGTAATACATTTTGTTAGCTTTATTTACTGTTCCAGATGTTCTAGATGACAGTGGCAATCATAGAATCATAGAATCATAGAATAGTTAGGATTGGAAAGGACCTTAAAATCATCTAGTTACAACCCCCCTGCCATGGGCAGGGACGTCTCACACTAAACCATACCACCCAAGGCCATGTCCAATCTGGCCTTGAACCGCCAGGGATGGAGCATTCACAACTTCCCTGGAACCCATTCCTTAGTGGTTTAGCAAGAGAGGGAAGGATCATGTTCCCATATACTGTAGCTGTCTTGTTCTTGCTGATGGTCATCCTGATTCATCTTGAGCCTTATCCTTCTTTCGAAGTAGTATCACGTATTTCAGATGCTACACAATTATCAACCAAGCTAACAGAATTAGACCCTGAACTAGTTTTTAATTACCAAACTAGCACATATTTTATCTTGCTGAGTTGTTTTGTTTTTTTTCCCTCATTTAGCTTTTTATTTACTGATTAGATTAAATGGAAACTACCAATTCAGTAATGCTCATAATAACTGCTTCAGGAAATTTGAGGAAAGGGACATTTCAAATACATACAGAAAACAAACGTTTGAAGAGAGTCAGGTTCTTCCAGGGAAGGTAACAAAGCAATAATTAATTTTTCATTTCAAAACTTTCAGAATGGGAGATTTCTATGCAAGATCTAGATTTAATGGTGAAAAGTCCCCTCTTCAGACATAATATTGCTGAGACAAAATCATAACAAAAGCCCATAGGCACTGAGCTCTTTCAAGACCACCACAAAAATGATCTCCAAGACATAAAAATAGCCAGAGGCATAGAGTATCCTTAAGGCATTTTAGGCATATGATGCCCCCCTTCAAGTGGGCTTCTCAACTCTCTAAACAAACGGCAGACATTGAGTGACTTAAGGAAAGCAGCTAAAACATCACTGGAGTCTTAAACCAGTTGGGGATACATTACAGAGCTTTAACAATGCAGTAAGAGCTGAGCAACCAAAAGCCATTGAGAGATTCAACTGAAAGCCAGATGGACATCATACTAGACTCTTCATTGTTTTCTTGGTGAAAACAAATGTTGACCACTTCTATCCAAAGAAGAAATCTTTATTTTGTTAGACTTTCTCACTACAGAAGAAATGTGATGAACTCTGATTAATATCAAGCATTTTGTCCTGACTCACAAAAGTATTTATAGGCCTGAGTTCCACTGAGCTCAATCATTTGTAGCACCACAGTGTAAAACAGGAGAAGATCAGAATGTACTTTCTTCTTCACCGTGCTTTCTAACATATTGGGAAAAGCTAGTCTAATTAAAGATACTGTGATAGGAAGTTACAGTTCAATAACCTTCAGCTGAAGAATGTTATACCAAAGAGAGTCATAAATAATGAAATTAAGGATAGCTCATAAAGAAGACTGAAACTATTTAACCTTCTAAGCTTAATTCATACACTGTGCTTCAACTTTCATATCTGTGAGGATGAGGAATATATGAATTGTGAATGTGAGTTTTAAGCAATCTTGTGACTAAAGATCTCATTTCACAAAGGTACACACAAAAGTAATTTCAGACAAGGTTAAGAGAGTCCTATATGATTCTCAACATCTTTTCATAGATCAGCTGTTGGTGTAAAGGCTGAATAAGCAGTGGGGTCAGTTGAAAACTGGCTGAACAGCAAGGCCCAGAGGATGGTGATCAGTGACACAAAGTCTAGTTGGAGGCCAGTGAATAGTGGTGTACCCCAGGGGTCTATACTGAGTTCATTCCTGTTCAACATCTTCATTAGTGATTTGGTTAGGTTTGTAATCTAAATAGGTAGCTAAATATGGAGAAATGTAAGTATTCAGGGCCTCAGGGTGTTAGAACATTTTGTTGAATGAATGATACCTCTTGCAATTTGAGGTACTTCTGGGTTGGGAAAAGTGTCATTTTAACATTAAATTGCTTACTTATTTCAATGAAAAGTAATGTAAAGGAGTAAAGCTGTTGTTACTGATGCTTTCTCTACTAAGACAGCACTCTGAGACTTTAGAATGAAGCTTTTCATTACGGAAAAGCTCATCTTTAGCACTTTCTCTCCTTTGTGACTGTTTATCTGGTTTTCTGTGTGTAATACTGAGACCTTCTTAATTTAAATTTAGAGCCACATGTTCATGATTTATAGATGGTTTGTTTTCATGAATGAAAGTCTTAATAAAATTGCAGCTTGTGTTTTTCCTTTATTTGTGGCATAAACTGTTCTAGAAATTTCAATATAGTCAACCATGTATTTAAAAAAATCTCCTTGCTGGTATTAGAGATAATGATTTTTAGTATATAGGCACCAATGGCAACTTTTTATAAAAAGCATCTTGGGGAATAGCACTAAATAATTTTCTTGGAGATCATCTGAGAATTTGTTATACCATTCTCTCAGTTCTGCTGTTTAAATGTAAAACCCATGAGCGGTAACAGTATCACCAGTTAGGGCATCTGATCCAATCTACTGATGTATTCATCCTCTATGTTGCTCGTTTGCATTTTGTGCTTGCTCCAGGCAGTTCTGGCCACAGGAGAGGACCAAATGACTCAGTAACAATTGTCACCTGTCTTTTCTACAATGTTGTGCACAAAGAAGTTCCTGTATGCACGTGAGATTCATGTTCCCTTTCACATTCACATGCACTTGCTTAAGGTATGTAGGACTCACAGCACTGCAGAGCTGTATTTTAATGAAAAGCAAGGTGTTTCTCTTTTTTTTTTTCTTTCTTTCATAAGCTTAAAGTAGGTTTTCTGCTCAGATGGTATTTAAATCAAAATAGTAACACACAGAGTCCAAATTGCAAGTTTTGAGAGCATCCTTTACCCACAGCTTTAGTCATCAGCAATAAGTAAAAGTCTGCTTTATTGATAATGTGTTTAATCTGCCTCATGTACTTTCATCACTTGTACTGTGTAGTCCTGCATGTAGATCACCAGTGCTGTTCAGGTACGTAGGCACGTTCATGCCTCAGGCTGTGAGCTGCGTTTCTAAGCAAGGATTTTTTTTTTTCTTTCCATAAGCAAGACCAACTTAGTTTATACAAGATGCTATTACTGCATGATATCCATAAAGTCCAAAACTGAGGAGTGACTACAGAGTTCTGCAGTGCAAGTCTGAGTCATCAGAGTGTGGTCTCCCAGCTCCTCTCTGATGTTTAGAGAATATAAACATATCTAGTTGTTCTGCCATGACAGCTTCTTCAAGAGAAGATAATGGAAACATTGTCCAGTGAGAAAATCTTTCTCTGTTCTATCAGGAGGAATGTTTCTTTCACTAGAAGTTGTCTATAGACTGGGAGGTAGGCATTTGACACTGTGGAACTGTTTGTGCAGAGCCCCTTCTGTTCAAAATTCCCCAATTCTGCAGACCTTCTGTTCAAAATTCCCCATCTCAGCAAAGTCACTGCCTGAGATGTTCATACCTGGCTTTTACCAATGTTGGGTCTCACTGCAGCATCTTTTCCCAAGTTGCTTTTATCGAGTAGACATAAAAATCCAGTTGAGACCAGGACCTGCCCTGGAAGATTTTGAGGACAGTAGATTACAATATGGCTTTGGAACCACCTGAAACTCTTAGTAGTATTTGAGGCTTAGAAGTCAAAAAACAGAGAGTATTTCTCTGCACTGTTAGCTTGAGGATGAGGCAAGAGTCAAATAAGCTAAGATTCCTGTTGACTTGTTAATAACTTTATGCTGTACTGATGAACCCTTTCAGTCTACAGGATATCTTCTTATGAATAAGTAGCAGGGTCAGGTCTTCTTTTAAATATTGTATAAATATGCTCTAATATAACATTAGTGATAAATAATTAAACAGCTAAGACTCTCAGAAAGTATTGGTAACTTTGTCACGCTGTTAAGTGGTTTATGTTTGGTGCAATATGGCTTACCCACACATATGCTCCATATGCTCACCCACACAAAATATGCTGCATACTTAATATCTTTTAATGTGTCTCTGATTCCACCACCATAACTATATCTGTATCTACCAGTGGGTTTATTCTCCTGACTTACAGGTAAATCATCCAGGGAAGCTCTGAAGCAAACTTAAGGTAATAGTTGCTTGGCCTCCAGTCATGTTTTTAAAATCACTACAGCTATTCAGTATAGTGTGCTCCTTAATGTCCTGAGGGTACAGCATAGCTTCTTTACTCCATAGATTGTTCCACTGCCTTTTGCAACAGAGCTTGTGCTCTATGATCTTATTGAGTAATGTCCTTTGTGTTCTTAAAGTGTTCTGAAAGAGTGAAATCTTTCATTTATCTGTATTAAAAATATAATCTGGAAATTTCATCTCAGAGCTCCAGGATATGTTGCTATGAATTCTGGAGTTTTGGAATGAAAGAAAGCAACCAGATTTATGTTTGGCTAGACCTCATATAGCTAAGCTGAGGTGATGAGCTGATTCATGTGTACAGCACTTACTTAGAAAAATTGCATTAAATCATTCAACATCCTAAATGATTACATTTTCATTGCTTAAGATGTTCCCATTGAGATGAAGTATAGAAGTTTTTGAAATTGGGGACTTCTTGCATTATTGATGGAGACATTTAGATTAAAGACAAATTAAGTTAGAAGAGTGATAAAAAAAGGAAAAAGTTTAAGGTTTTTTTTTTGCAATAGGTTTAAACAAAGGCCTAAGGAAGGACCAGGAGAAAACAATGAGGTAGTTGGATTTTCTAAAGGTAAGCATGATACTAGTTCCAAGTACAACCATGAAAAAGGCGGTACTGAGTACAGTCGGCAACATGTTTGAGGGCAACAGCATAATTAATTCTAGTCTACGTGGAACACCACTCATTGGTCAAACTTAGTGGTGATTTTTATGAGATTATGAAGTTTTCTAAAAAAACCCAACCCAAACTCAACCAAACAAAACCCCTTCTGATGCAGGTACTTCTGTGAGGTATTGAATTAGTGCCACTCAACTTCCTGCCTTAACAGAAATGGCATTTTTCAGAAACTTACCTTCCTTGTTGAATGTTTACAAAATTTCTCTTAGATCTTTGAGTAGCAGAAAACTAACATGAGAAATCATCATCCAGTGACAGCATATGCAGAAAGCCATGCAGGTGCCTCTGGTGTTGGCAATAGCTACTGGGGTGTTTTGCCGGTGATTTGGCAGAAAATAAGAAACAATTACAAATTAAATCTAGAGATAGCACAGAATTGACGTGCTAGTCAGGGACTGGAAGTATCTGGCATACAGTTATCCTCCCCCTCTACTCTGCTCTCATGAGACCCCACTGGGAGTATTGTGTGCACTTCTGGTGTCCTCAACATAAAAGGACATGGAACTGTTGGAACAAGTCCAGAGGAGGGCCACAAGGATGATCAGGGGACTGGAGCACCTCCTATATGAAGATAAGATGAGAAAATTGGGTCTGTTGATCCTGGAGAAGAGAAGGCTGTGTGGAGACCTCATAGCAACCTTCTGGTACCTGAAGGGGGCTTATAAGGATGCTGGGGAGGGACACTTCATTAGAATCATAGAATCATGGAATAGTTAGGGTTGGAAAGGACCTTAAGATCATCCAGTTCCAACCCCCCTGCCATGGGCAGGGA
>JAOEHX010003868.1:21183-32969 GCA_025448015.1 Bolborhynchus lineola
AGCCATAACTAAAAACATTGGTGTTATCAGCGCTGTTCCCAGGCCGAAAATCAAAAACACAGTGCTGCACCAGCTACCGAGAAGGAGAAAAAATGACTGCTACTGCTGAACCCATGACACAGGGTCTCATAAAATCTGGAGAAGAATCCATCTGTTTATATCTAGGTATCTATTTATCTGTTTCTATTCACATATCTAACTAATCTATCTTATTATTGAAACTTACTACTATTATGAAACACAAGCAAGGTGGTAGGTCTTTCGAATTTCACAGAAAATCTGAATCTGAGCTGAGGTCACTGAGTAAGATTCAGGATTAATATTGAAGAAAAATCTGGATGGGTCATTTTCTTAAAATCTCAAATATAGCAAAGGCAAATACAAGACAAGAAGAAAAATTAAAGCCTCACCTTGATTTATTTGGTAAGTCTAAATCTATATTCATACCACAAAGAGGAGGGGGTAGTAACATCTGCAGTAGAAACATAAGTCTCTAATTTCTTCTATTTAGCATATTACTAATTATCTGAAAACTTTTAAGTCTACACTTCGCAATGTTTCCAGTGCTTTTACAGTGGTGCTTTGCACGGGTTCCAAAATGTCTAGAGGCATCTACTGAATCAAGTTGGTTTTCCAGCATTGGGGGCATCTGGGTAGACAAATGAAACAATTCCTAGGAAATATTGACAGACTGGAAGGTTATTTTTCCAGTGGAAAGCTAGCCTACTACAGGAAACTTAAGTAGTCCTGACACTGCTTAGTGAAACAGGGACATAAAGCTTATCAAGAAAATGAGATAACAGTATTCTTGAGTGTTGGCTCATGAGATCAGGAACAGAGAAATTATTGAGGCTTATCCAATGTTCTACCCTTAGGTAAGAGTTAAAAGAAAATGGGGAACATTGTGACTGATCAGCAGCCTTAAAAAATAGTTATGTAAGCTGACAAATTGGTGCACAACTCTAACCCTAAGGCAGACAAAGGAATCATGCCCTAGAAGACACCATAAAGTCGCAGTTCCTCTCAGTCAATAACCTGAAAGTGTAACTGACTCTGTAACAGAAGCCTAGTACTGAGCAATGACTGTTTGTCACAGACAATGAATCTATATTCATTGTTCTTTTCCAGATGTCAGTACATGTATTGGACACTATACATTTTGTTTAAAATACTGTGAGAACAGGAAGCTGAAAGAAAGACTGTGTATTTATACCTAGGTCCTAGCCTCTGAATCACACTGTACAGACTTCTGGACTGAAATGACCCAGCTTGAAAAGATACGCTGTGAGGAGCTGGGGATTTTTTTCCCACGATTTCTCTTTAGTCTGCCTCATACACTGGTTCCAAACCCTTTCCTTGCATGAAAAAGCAATTCTGTCCCAGCCTATTATTTTGTACCTTAATAAAATATACCATGAGAGATGGAAAGCCTCTGGATTCTTTTGATAGTCTCACAGATAAGAGAAAAATATGAGGCATCTTCCCCTCATAACTCTCGTTAATTTAAGACTTTCCACTGAAATACTTCCTAAATTCTTGTCTTTTTTTTAAATGCACCTCATGTAAAAAATATTAGTCAGCTACATGTGGTCACATTGAACAATCAATGTGAAGGAGAAATCCCCACTGAAGTCACTGAAGAGTTCAGCCTGAAGAATCTAAATAATGACCACATGTGATTACTTTAAAACGTTAATGTGTAGCAACTAACATTTTCTTTTGATCTAAAAATATCTTGATTCTTAGATGAAGGAGACGGAAAAAACACCAATGGAAATAAAATATAGGCAGCTAATCCTCTATATCCCATTTTCATTCACAGATCCAGCATCATTTTACAAGTACAAAATATTATTTTACAGGCAAACCTGTCCTCCTGAAGCTTGTACGGAAGGGTCAGGACTGCACCAAGACCAGGTCTCTGTGCAGAGCCTGACTTTACAGCCAGATGTGGACTGCTGGCAAGGGCAACAAAGCAACCTACTCATCTCTCCCTCCTGGGTATAGCTGAGCGTACGCACAAATCAATCTTCTCTGAACCAGGCTCTGGCATAGCTGAAATATTGGCATACTTTGTAATAGGCTTTGTTACAGGGTTGGGGACAGCCAGCTGAGGCTGGTGACTTCTTAAATCACCCCTTCAAAATTCAGAAGTCATTTGCCCAAGCCGTAAAACACTGAAATGAAATGATTTGGCCAGCATACCATTACAGATCACTTGAGGAGCTGAGAAGAAAATTATGGTCTCCTCATTCTCAAACTTACATTCTGCAGCATAAAATATCCTGCATAAACTGAATAATTCTTTCATTAAACTCAGCTGAGAAAATCCATTCACCCCAGCCTTCATCAGTTAAACTAATTGAAGCAATAGGGTTAGACCACTTCCCTATTCATGACTGCTGAGCAGTTGTTAAATAAAAATCAGCCCTCAAGATTGAAAATTTTTACTTAATTAAAAAAAAAAAAAAAGGAAAAAAAAAAAGAAAAAAAAAAAGAAAAAAAAAGAAAAAGAGGGGGTGTTAAACAAAGTCTTTAGGGACTTCTGGAGGTAAATCTCAAAAAAGAATAAAATAGGCTATAGTTGCAGAGTTGCTCTGCTGTCAGGCAGACTGAATGACATTCTAGAAGAAGCTTTCAGGAGGTCCAGGAGTCCTTTGTGATAAATTCTGTCAAGATGGATTTGTGGTGGTTTTCTTGTCTCTGAAGGAATACAGGCAAAGTGTTTAGTATTACATTTTCTCTGCCTGAGAGGGCTAATCCTCAGAATGAAGACTCGTACTATAAGAAGTATTGTTTAGAGTTATTTCCCCTCTTGGAGCAAAACATGTCATGTCAAGTGACATAGGTACAGGTTCCTAGGTGAAGTACACCTATAACCACTTAAACATGTGCATTTCTTCTGTGCTATCTTATTATTATATATTTTGAAAACTATCCAGATTATTTTTTCTGAAACTCTAACTATGTATGTCACACAAATGCACTGCTCTTCACTGTGTTTGGATTAGTTTTGAGGAAAGTCTCTCTTTCTCAAGCATACACAAATTAATGTATCTTTTGTTCTATTCTCGTATCTGGATGTTCTATCAGAAGATAAGTGTGCTAATATGTGGAGCTTTTAGGAGCTCTTTGTAAAATAATCAGGAGAGATTTCAGGCCAGCATCCTCAAGCAGCTGTACTGCTTTGGCACAAAGACCTGTTTTTCTGTTGCAGTAAACATATTAATTGATTTGTCTTTCTGATTTATTAAATGATTATATAACCCATCCTACCAAATTATTTAAACAGTCTTTTTCTTTTTCATACAATTTTTAGTTTTACACTCAGTTCATTTGATCGTTTCAGCAGAGCACAAAATTGTGCCTTCAGGCACAGGCTGTTGCAAGAAGCTGTGTGAAGATGCACTGCCTCATGGGGCTGAAAGAGATGCTTCCTTCCTTACTCAGTTATCTTTCAAAGCAGCCTCGTTGCACTATAAGGAAAAGAATTGATACTCATTTTTAGATTGCTGCAGTATATTCCCATTTTACTGCTGAACCAGCTCACTAGCACTTGAGTGGTATAGATACAGGATTGTTTCTGACCATTAGTTGGCAGGTTTTGTACAGGATGTCAGTAAAGTCCATTTTCCCAAGAACAAAGACTCAGAGTAGCTGCTCATTCAGTTTTCAGGTTTAAGAAAACTTACAAAGGGTGGTCAATGACTCCTTAAAAAGTCTTCCTCATTCAAGATATTCTTACTTTTAGCTCAATTAATTGCCAGTCTTGGGTCTTACAGCTTGCTATTATAAGAAAGGAGGATTAGACATCCCACTTTTGATCACAGTCAAAATTAAACAACAGCTGCTTTTGGTCAAATTTCCATGTGTCTTTCTCTCCAGCACTTGCACCATCACCACTCCACTTCCTTCTTCCTTCTTCCTTCACTGTCTGTCTATGATCTCTGTATCAAAAAAAAGATTTTGTATATGAGAACCACCTATCTCAGTGTAACAAAAATTCTCATTAACATCTGAAAACATTAATTTTTTGGTGGTGAATAGAGATGCTTGGCAGGATTATCCAGTTAATACTGCTTATGCTTGATAATTTCACTGAGAGCAACTTACTTAACAGTGGTCTTTAAATGATCCAGTGCTGCTACTCACTGAGCTATCAGGGCTCCTATGGCCCTACAAAGGTCACCTTGAAATTTAGAGAAGCAGTTGTGTGGTGAGCTGAAATTGGCAGTTAGAAAATTAATTCCACAGTCAAGATACCAGACTAAATTAGCATGTTATTGAAGATCCATTTAAGATTCCATATACTGCTCTGAGAAATAATTTGTCATTCCCATTGCTAACCAACACACAGAGCTTATTCCTGACATATCAAAACTCTTTCTGCTCTTCAGTAGCAATATTAGCTGTGACAACCCTGCTTCCACTGAGTTTTTGCCTCAAAGTTACCTCATTTTCAGAACTTACATAAGTTATTGAATCAGGTACTAAATCTTGCTCATTAATCTTGCTCAAATATAAATGTAGCTTTACGGATTTTGATGCAGCTACTTGTGTTTAAGGTACTAACTTTGTTAAATGTTTCTGAAATCCAGTTGAGTTGGACTGTATTTATTTCCCTTAGGTACAATAGAAATTAATAATCCATAAGGGCTGAAATGTTGAAATCATATCTGTTTCTATTTTAATTACCTGACACAGTCCTAATATACAAGCTGGAGATGATAAAGTTTCATTTAATTGGCAGATAGATAACCTGGTCTGCATAATATTGATTTATTTAGGGAAAGAGACACACTTTCTTTCTGAAATACATGTAAAACTCTGAAGCTGCAGTAATGGAAAAGAAACTGGGAACTTTGTCATCAGTTTAAGTGGGAGCAAGCCTGATATAATTTCAAGACAAAGGTACTTTCTGGATATTTTCTAGTCTAGTCTGACAGAAGATGACATTTAATTTCTGGCATGTTTGGTTTTGGGTTTTACTACTGTTATTCTCTTATACTCTGTATTGTACTTTTAAGTCCCTAAATGTATTTTCCATAAATTCTGTGTTCAAAGATGTAATTTATAAGTACTCTATGTGAAATACATATTTTCTGAGTACGTACACATAACTGACCCACAGTTACACACAGCCCATGATGGGACTGAAGCAAGACAGAGATTTCAGTTTACTTGGTTTCCTTTCTGGCTTGCATATGTTGCATAAGGAGTAACTTTTCAAAAGAAGCTGCTTGGCTTAAGAGTTTAAGTTCCATCTTCAAAAAAGTACTTACACACTTAAGAACCCTTATGTTCAGTGACTTTAAATGTGACTTGGGCTCCATTTGGAAAAATGCATCCAAGTGCTTTTGAAAATCACAGATAAAGCAAATTATCTCAGCAAAAATGGAGATTCAGAAAGGGAGAAAAAAGTAAGGTATTCTATGAAGAGATGAATATTACAGTAGATAAAAGAAAATATATAGGCTGAAAATTAGCTATAAAAATCATTTCAATCAAAGAAAATAAATGCAGGGTGACTGAAAGGAGGGAAAAATGCTGTGTTCCTGCTACAGATTGGAACTGTCAATAATATTTTTTCAGATTCCTAATTTTCTCATCACACTGGCAAATTGAACTTGGATATACTGGGTCAGACAGTTGCTGTATAAGTGCAGGCACAGTAAGTAGCCCTCTTCAGAAATGCAGTGTGTATATTTCCATCATTTATTAGGCCTTTGTGCACAAGGGTATATTCTTGAAAATCCATTTCAAGGGAAAGGCTGAACTAGATGACCTCCAGAAGTCCCTTCAAATCAAAGTGTGATCTTAATAGATTTTTAGCATGTGGTATTGGAGCATAATCAACACTTCACCTCCCATAACGTATCTCAATTTTACCAAGATTTTAGGTATAAAAGGATAATAGACTCTGTTGTATCTGCAGCTACAATAAAATTGTATACATTTTAACATATACTGATTCCCTTTAATGCAATTAAGAGAAGAATAACAAGTTGCACACACTGTGGGGGAGTCACATCTTTGTTTTTTCAGGAAGAAGAATTAAAGCCAAGGATTTTGAAGGACAGCAAGAAATAACAGAATGATGAATATATATGTTTTGCACATCACCTAAGGGGAAAAAGAAGTGACACTCACAGCTGTTACACTATCACTCACAGCTGGAAGAACAGGAAAAGGAAACTGCACTCTTTCTGAAGTGCACCATGCTGCCTCTGAATGTTCTTGTGACATTTTAGATTGGCATTGTAGAATGGTACTTGCTAGGAAAAGCCTACAAAGGAAAAAGGCAGGGTGTATGAACTGATGAAAGAGAAATTACAGTAATTTGCAGGTAAAAAAATACAGAAAATCAATTGGGTGCACATGTCTAGGCATGAAATTAAGACAACTGTATGCAGAGTCAGTGCCATCTCTATCATATTTCTATGAAAGTGTTACCAGATACTACACTGGGGGTTATAGCTGCAAGTTCCCTAAACTGAGCCAGAAAAAAGTTTAAAAATTTACCTGAGACACATCCATTTTCTGAGTTCAGCTCATACTTTGTACATTTGAAAGCTCTTAGGTCTTACATTTAATATGAACTTAGTACAAATGGAGAAGGAGGCTGGAGTCTGTGAATGTTTTTACCGTGGTTAATGTGAAAAGAAAAATAAATTACATCTTAAAGCCCCACTATTCTACATGTGTTATACAGCCTGTTTATTTGCCTTTCAATTAATCCATAATTCTGGTGACACATAACCCAGCCATGGACCACTGGGAGATCACATCAAAGATTGTCCAGTTTGAATGAGGATACTTGGTATCTCCTAATCCCTTCACAAAAAATCAGGTGAGTTCTATGTTACTGGTGTTGGCATTCATAGAGTTAATTGGTGATGGTATTCAATGATGACATGTCATTTTTCTTTTCCCTCCATCTTTCAAAACCACTCCCCAGCATTTTTTTAACTCAGAATACCATCCAGTAGAATTGATTTTATCTCTTTAATAGCTTCATTTTTCTTTCATTTCTGTGGAGGAAGGCAGCTATAAAAGCCGATTGGTTCCCAGTTAACATACCCTGTAAGTTAGCAGGGTGATAAGAATCGTTCCTATCTTTGTAGGTTTGGCAGAAACAGGAAATTTTCATTTAAAAAGAAAATGCACTTCAGATAAAAAGCCTGAAATGTTTTAAAGGTTATTAACTGTGTTTACTTCCTTGTCAGTCCCATTAAAAGTGATAAAACCTCTTTCTGTTCCAGAAGGAAAATAATTCAACCATAAGTCTGTATGTATGATGGGGTGGGTATATATGTGCATATGTTTATAGAATTATTTTTTCCATGCAGGTCAGCCTGCAGCTTTGGGGGTGCTTGCATGCTTCCTGCTTGGCAGCTGACCCACATGGAGACCCACACAGTTGGGGTGATGATGGTTGTGACCTATGGGCCAGGGGCAGACAGAGGGGGGTTACCTGGAAAACAGAGGGTGCTCCTGGAGATTAGTTACTAGGGCTTGGAAATGTATAGGTATTTATCAATTGTCTGTAAGTGTTTGGTATTGTCATTTATCTGTTGTATTGACAGTATTGACCCTGAATATATAGTACACTGATTGCTGCTAAATTATGCCATTAAGAAGTAAATAAAATGCTTTGATCGTTATTTGAATTAAGCCATATGAACTGAGATGTTTTTCCACCTATAGCAATAGCCACTGCAAGATGTGCTTTGCCAAGGCAAGCAGCTGGAGAAGAAACTCATCACAGAGGCTGAGTTACAAGCAGAACACCTTTGGCTCTGCTCTGGCATGCTACAGAAGCCCAAATATGCACTGCCCCCAGGACAGGTGCAGCCAAGCCCCTGCAGAGGAATGTGGCTTCTCCAAAAATGCCAAATTGCCCTTTTTACCCACATTTACTTCTTGTGTTTCTAGCACCAGCATCCTTCTGCATGATGCCCTGAGAGGTGTGCACATTTCCTGTTTCCATTTGATGAACTGATTTGCAGCACTCCAAGCCTGTTTCTGGTGGAGTTCCTAATCCCCATTCAGAAGTCTCTGATGTGTGGTTTGGCTAGGGGAATATTTCAGTAGTCAATTTCAATTTTATTAGCCACCTAAATCTGACTTCTGAGAGATGGTGGTGTGTAGGTGATAGGAAATGGAATAAACCATAATTTAAGAGCAGCTGCTGTTCAGGTAAGGTTTGGGTTTCAGGTCAGCCTAAAACCTTTAAAGACTCTCTAGCCTATAAAGTTTTTTGAAGCTAGCAAAGGATTTTTGTCTTGTAAAGACCTCATATACCCATTTTTTCTTACAGTCACATGTCTACCAAGAACCCTGTGGTCAGCTTTGTTTCTGGAAATTGAACCTGTGGCCTCTTACCCAGCTTGACTAGAAGCTGTAGGTTGTGATACTATAAACTGTGGGTGCGGTTTTCTAGCCCAGCTCTTATGTAAGCAAACTTTGAGCCCTTGCCTTTGTGTGAAGCAGTGTAAAATCCTGACTGTCTGATTTTTTGATTCCAAGGAAGAAAAATCCATGTTGATTACGGTCTGCCACCAAACGTTACATAGCAGATCCCCAGCGTCCTATGGTGTAACTCCTGCATTATATCTAAAAATGTAGTCAAAACCCAAGAGAATAGGCTTCCACAGTCTTAAGTAGAAAATTAAAAGAATGGGAGAAAGGAAAGGCTTTGCTATGTAAAGCCAGAGGTAGAAAGATTGAGTGCTATCTTTGGAAAGTGACAGCTTCTAGAAAGTTTAAACCAAGTAATATAGCAGGCAAGGGGCAACCTTAATGGTGTCATGCTTTTCTCAGGCCTTACTCAGTAAGTAAGGTGAAATCTTAGCTTAAACATTCAATATGATGGGGAGGAGGAAAAGTCACTTTGTGGGACACAAAATGAATGAAAGAATGTTGGAACAATACATGTTGAAACATCTTCACCTACCTTTTAGTATCTAATATACCCCATGCACTTAAATACTCTTTTTGCTCTGGGTTTGTTATTGGCTGAATCACAAGGGAAAAATAAGTAATTTTTTATGTTCTTGGTACCTCATTTTTCTGGTCCTTGTGTTGTATCCATACATTTCAGTCATGCTCATTTTGGTGGATAATGATTTCAGTCGTGATAGCAATACAGTGGGATGGATTTTTTTCCCCCTTTACTGAAAAATCAAAACAAACCCAGTGTGATTTCAACATTTTCTTCTTCATTGTTCTGGGAGACAGCCAAACCTTACCTACGGATGCTATTGATGAAATTCATATATCATAATCAAAAAGGGAAAGAAATCTGTGTTTGTAGTAACACATTGTGAAATACCAGGATAAACAAAGAACATATTAAAAGACTTATTGACACATTTGTATTACTAATAAAAAGCAAAGGCCATTTAACCTTCCTCTGACAGGCAGAAAACTTTTGTCTGTTCTGTTTGGTGGAAGGTTACTAAAGGTAACCAATGACGCAAAATGCAGGTCTAGCTACTCAGAATGCAATTTTATAACACTATCAATAGCAGAAACTTTATGTTCCTTTGAGATCCAAGTTTCTTCTGGACAAAGGACATAGGCTAGATCCAAATAAGGACAAAGGACTTCTGGCACTTTAATCCAAAACTACAGACTTTTTCTCCATTTCCCTTGCACCATTCCCTAACCGACCTAAAAATTCCCTTTTATGTCTCAAGTTTCTGCAGCTGCTCCTTTTACCTCCCACACTGCGTGGCTAGGAATGAAGCATTAAGTTAGGTGAGTCAATGAGTCAAAGCAATGGTACATGCTCACTTTTTAGGAAGAATTCTTGCTCCTTAGGAATAAGAGGTGATGGGTATAAAGCAAATTATTGCTGCAGCTGGTGATGTTCTGTGCTTTCTTCAGCATCAAGAGATTTAGAGACTTACACAAAATATTTCTGTGCCCCTAAACAGAAAGGTGATTAGGACACGCCAAGCCCATATTGTCTGTCTCTCCTTTTTTGCCAACACCTCCAGGTAGAAAACAATGCATGGAGAGTCTGTATTGGAGGTTATAATCCTTAGACTTAGATATCCGCATATAGATACCCATATACATTAGGCACTTACATTTCCACTGCTGTCAGTGAAGTTGGAGAGCAATTGAGATGGCCTGTCCCTGAGTACCCACTTTAGGGTGAGCTTTATTTATCCAGGTTTCTTTAGCTGCTGCTAGCAGATCTGATTGCGTGGCATGTCTGTAACCTTGAGCACCAGGAGAAAGACCACAGGAGCCTCATGATTACAGCATTTGGCTGGAAAGGTAGAGTTCCCAGTTCTATTCCTTCTCTGTTTCTGTAGCAAGTGCTGTTCAGTGCGAGAAACAGGCTTCCCTGCTCTTAGAAGGATGCTCTCAGATGAAAGAAACCAGGCTCCTTTTGTGTCTTCTTTCACTACAGTTTTCTCCAGCTCTGTGTCTGTTCACTTTCTGGGTGGTTATTAGCTAGTATGGCTAGGCCTCATCTTACATAGCTCTTACATTCTGCATTTCTTCCCTGAAATAAATTTATAAGCAATCAAATGTCTCCTATCTGGCAAAATCAAAATATTTTTCACTTTAAGGGAAAGTTGCAGACATTTATGGACAGGTCATGGTTTCTAAATCAATTCATTTCGGTACTGGAACAGTCCCTGAGAAACCTCTGTCTCCTGCAGACAAAACTGTAACTTCATAATGGTAACTCCATTGTGAAATTGAGTTTTTCAGAGTGAAACTGTTGAATTCAGTCTTTGTTTTAGACCGCAAGATGCTATTTCATGCATTAAATGCCAAGGAGCTCAATTATTTATTACTTTATAGTTTAAAATAGAAAATTTCCCAGATTACTTATCTGTTCTCAAATACTTGAACAAATGAGGAAAGCAAGGGCTATTTATTAGAATGAGTAAATAACCAGTGAATGGGGGATCCTTTCTCAATAAAGTGTGGTCAGTATTCTAAGTTACTTTGATACTTTAGCTGGTACGTATTATTTCTAACACACTCATATCAAACAGAAATATAATAAGGATACTTCGGTGTTTGCAAAAGTGCATCTCACTGCTGTACTCTTGTTAATTTGAAGTGAGGAGGTAAAGAGTACACAAAATCAGAGAAGCTTGGGAAAAAGAAGTTTTCAGTTAAATTGTTAATTTGAATGTTCCTTAGTTTTACTAGAGTGAATAAAAGTTCTCACCATATTATAGCTTAATCTAGTGAAACCTTGGAAAATTCAACAGTTTTGCAGTTTTCATCTTTTTTTGCATAAAGATAGTTGTTTGTACATTCTTTTCCATTTGCCAGAAGTGCCGACAAAAAAGGAAATAACTTGCATTAAGGAAATGATCTTTTAAAACACCTATCTCATTCAAATTACATAAAGGAAGAGGCAGTTTAGCTAACACAAAAAGATGTAAAATACAGCTCCTTCTGTGGGAATGTCAGCTTATTTTGGTATGTTCAGGGTTCATATGAAAAGCTATTTTAATTCATAATGTATGTCTACAAAAACCCAGCTGTGAGAGAAGTCCTGACTCATTGTACGTAGTTTATGGCCAATCTGTGCAGACACATCTGCATTCTGAGTGGGACAAATGTCAAGTTTAACAGAGACTGGGATTGTTTCCAACCAGCACCAAGTCTTATTTTCAGTAGACTTTTTCTTTGCCTTTCATCCACAAGGATTTTACTGTTTGGAAACATACAACTGCCTGTCTCAAGGCATCTTTCATCTAACTGCTTCTCTATTCTAACTGCTTATTCTGATTATAAAATAATGT
>JAOEHX010003869.1:0-24810 GCA_025448015.1 Bolborhynchus lineola
AAGGTTACTTAAACCAAGTACAAACTGATTAATAGGATAAATACTTGGAATATATTCTCGGATAAACTCTAGTCTAACAGAAGATTAATACAACAGGAACGATTTTGTGCAGACAGTTCCACACAACACTCTTGACTAGCTGATTTTCAGCACAGTTAGGGTTGGTCTAATGCAGGAACATTGAGCATGGGAAACACTTATCTTCCAGAAAAATAAAATTATTTTGTTCCCTTGTATGTTCCATTGTCTCTTGTTATACCAACAGTCAAAATACACAAAACTGTGAGTCTTCATCTCAAAATTTTCAAGGATCAGAAATTATTTTCTTATTAACTGTCTTCCAGAACTTTTTATCTCTGCCTACTTATATCTATTCCCTTAATTTTCTCTGTTATCACTGAATAGAGATAGGATCTATTAATCTTCCTATTTTGTCCAGTATACATTATTATGATCTAGAAGAAATGTATAAAATTGCACGCTTTCCCACTGAAGAGACTATTGGCAGGGGTCAGCAGGAAGTCATGTCCAGCTGTATCATTACAAATGGGAAAAAGGACCTTCTGCTACAACTTGTTCTTCAGGTCTTCCACAAAATAGAGTTAAGGCGTCCAAAAACTTGAAGAAAATTCTGAGTTAAGACAATTCAGGTAGAGTAATGCACACTGAAAGCAGCAGAATCATGATTCAACATATCTACTCCAAATCTGTGAAAGGTGCCTGGCAAGTGCCTGAGATACCACAAATTATATTCAAAACATGACTTCTGTGTTCGTTTTGGCTTAAAAAAACTCCCTGCAAGTCATTATGGCTACATATCATGCAATGATTTGAAGCCGAGTTCCTTCCATTTGCAGTCCAAAGAGCAGACACTTATTGGATGCATTTTCCATTATTTACAATGGAAATGAGCTCATCACTATTCCATTTTACATATCATATTAATCAATTCATTTTTCTAGCTTGCAATCAGTTTATTAGTTTCAATAAGGGCTTCATGAATAGTTAATGATAACATAAGCCAACAAAATCCAGGATCTCGTTAAAAATAAAACCTTTAGAAAATTTTGGCATGCTGCCACTGTTGTATGTGATTTGTATGAGATGGAACATATATCACTTTTAGCACAACTTTTTCTGAGGGTTGGCTTGGCACCATGGATTGCAGCTCAGCATATGACAATTGTAAATATGACATAAAAAAAAATCCATAACCTTTTGAAAAGTACCAATGATACAAGTTTCTAGATGTGTGACAAACCCTAGATTTTCTTAGATGCATTTATTAGTGCTGCTAAGGGGAGTTGTCAATTGTTCTTAAGATCTTAATCAAGGCCTTAAACTGCAAAGATTAATTTTTAAACTAAACTCAAAGTGTAATGAAAATATATTTTAAATAGTGTCAGAGGAAAAAAAAAACTTATATGGATTAATGTGTAACCTAAAATGTTTTTCAATAATATAAACCACTTAATTTAATTTTCCAAAAATATTATATATTGTATATAATAAAAAGATATTAACCTCTCTCAAATTGCCATTCGCATGCAAATATGAATATTCTCTAGCAACCAAAACACCTGTTGCAGAATGAGATCTGGAGTTGCCTTTCATAGAGCTGACCAAAAAATAGTATCATTGTATTTCTCTAGAATTTATTCCAAAATCCCAACACTCCTGAGGATTTTAGTGTTGATTTAGATAAAAAGAAGTACATCTTAAAGAAAATAGTCTCTACACTGAGAACCACTGTTATTATAGGCATGCAAATAGTTTATGATACTGCCAGAGACAAAAAAAGCTTTAAAGTATATCTCAAAAACCTCTCTTTCAACCTTTGCTTTTCTGTATAAAGTATAACATTTTCAGGTCATCACACTAGCAACAGCCTCCAAAATCAAATAGTTGATCACCATGACTTTAAGAGAAATTGGTAAGAAAATGATTCAAATTATATTTGTTAACTTTTGTTGCTTAAAAAAGGCAAAAAAGCATAATACAATAAAGCCCTCTGAGATAATGCAGATGTTTTCTTCACAGTTACTAAATCATTGACAAACAGATAAAATCAACCAAGATATTAGTTGTACTGACAGCCAGGCAAACACGCAGAAACGTGGTTAATGTACACACAGGAAGACAAAATGACTGTATATTTGGTTTGTCAACCAATAAATCTCACATATTACCTCTGTCAACCACTGTAGGATTTTTGCTTAAAACAAGCAAAAAAACAAACAATCTAACAAACCCCAAACCAAATTAAATCAATACAACTTTTTGATACCTTAATTTCTAAGCAAACTATAAAGCTATTTGTTGCTTACATTTACCATTTATACACATACTATTTATTTCTATTTATTTTTTTTTTTTCATATGATAGCTAGGAAAACCATAAAAACAATACCTGACCAGGCATGGAAAATATGTAGTATCTTCTCACAGGAAAATGCAAAAATACATCACAAGTAGTATGTTTATAAGACCTCTGCCAAACAACGCTTAGTATAAAAAAAGGCTTGTAGTCTATAATGAGACAAAAAAGTCAGATCTAGAGTTATGACAACCTGGTAAGTTAGTAATTTGTTGGTGACTACTACTGCATGCCTATAACCTGGTGGGGATTTTTTCCAATTACAAAAGTAGAGTGAAACCTGAGTTTTAGTGTTGACTGAATGGGTGGAGAGTTTCATTCAAACTCAGCAGACCCTGCAGTTACCACTGAAACTATCTATTATAAAGGCCCAAACCATACTTATTTTTTAGACAAACAGAACTAATGAGCTGTAAATCTCATTTTTTCCTGGAAGAGTGTTATATCGTGAATTACCGCTAAGATCCCAACCACCATCCTTCACAACTAAAGCATACGGCAAAAATGCCATCTGGCTGCAAAGGTGTAAGGTTAGACCTCTAGTTTCTGGGTGAGGTCTCATCATCATGTGTAACTTGCAGTCATAGATTCCTTTACTTCAGGATAACCAAGGTAATGCCCTGAGACAATGGAAGCAACAGAAACAGCTGAGGAAGAAATGATACTTAGGCTCCTGAGTTTAGATTACATTTTAGAGCTGACAGGTGGAAATTTGAAATAATAATTATAAGGGGCATAAGCAAATAATTTGTATTTGCAAGGAAAAGGAAGCTCCCAGGTTCTTCTCTCTGTCACTCAAAAATAAGGGGGTAACACATTGTCATACAGTAGCCAAAATAACTATTTTTCCAATTAACAGGATTGCATTAAAGTTTCAGATTCTCCTCATAAGAAATACTGAACTTAGTTTCACAGATGCAAATCATATTCACTCTTTATCTGAATTAATTTCAGATTTGTAATAGTATAATTACAGAAATTGCATCTACTTTTATTATACTGATTTACCTTACCCATTGCCAGTTATAAAGTTTATTTCATGTGAAGAGCTCATTGCACAGTGTGCAGCTACTACAATTCCAACATTTGAAGTGCTGCAAAAATTATCCTCCACGTTAAATGAATATGGGAGGGGTTTTTTATGTTTTATTAAAAATATCCTTGCACAGAGCCTTTACATCATAGTGGTTTTGTTTGCTCATTTCCTTTTCTCTCTGGAAGCTTTAGCCTCCTAAATTTGATAGCAAAAAGTCTTTCAAATAAGCCATTCCTTCCCCCATCCCACTACTTTTTTTTTTCAGAACCATTACCTTAAATTTTCTGGTCTTCATTCTTAATTAGTTATGTTGACACTCAGGCTGTGTGACAGAATGGGTGCAATTGGGAGACATCAGGGTAGTACATCCTGCTTGAAGAGCCTTAAGAACATATTTTACTAATTTTGTATTTGGTCAGAAATGGTTTTCAAGTACAAAACCAGTTTTTTAAAAGTCATTGACCTTTCAAATAAAATAAGGTGATATAATTGCTTTGTGCAGTTAAACACTAAAATTATCTTGAAAACTATACTATTATTATTAAAAAAAAAAAAGAGTGTTAACCCTCTTTTTTAATCTGAAATTAATGCAAACTCAATAGTTAACAAGCAGTATAAGCATGCAGAGATAGTAACTATCAGGTCGAAAGCATAAGAAAAGTTGGTCCTTATTTTGGGTAGGAAAACTAAAAAGATGCCAGGTTTGCTATAAGGGCTGTACAAAAAGAGTTGGTAAATGGGTGGAGGAACAGTATATTTTCCGAGGGACCTCTTTCTCCTCATTGTAGTGTCTTCAGCATTTGCTGCTCCCACTGAGAAGATGATCATGCCTGGAGGTAGGGCTGGGGCATCCTCCCCAGTTTGGCAGCAAGAGTCCAATCCCCTGGCCTTTGTCAGTCTCCCTTCCCTAGCAATAATCAGAGAAATTTTCATACTACCCCTGTCTTTCCAGGAAGGTGCTATCTCCAAAACAACCATAGCTGCTTGACATAGACCTTAAGGGTGTTGGCTCACCACTGCACCACTCTCTTTTATTGCAAAATGGGTTCTGAAAGCAGTTCTTGCCTTTCATTTACATATGAATTTAAAAAGGAATTAATTTTTTAAGAGGCCATATATATTCAGTTCCTCTCAAGGTGTTTCTTTTACACAAAAGTGAAAATTATGAAGCTTCCTTTGATAAATACTGGATTTGACAAAGACTGGATAGTCAGACAATATTTCTAGAATATTAGTAAAGAATTTTTAAAAAGATACAGAGAGAGCATTGAGACTTAATATCAGTTATTAATAATGCTTACCTTCGTTATAGCCTGGGAAGTAATAGCAATGTCAACACTCACAAAACGTGCATCCTCTCAACCATAAAATAGTTCTTCTCTGAACAGTCTCAGTCTGTAGCATAAATGAATTTTGCATAAATCTAGCCATTGAGCACAAAACCGATATGGCACAGAACCTGTGCTTACAATGATTGTCACACATATAGCTGAGGCCAAATGAGAGCCAGTTGGAAGCTGCTCATAAAATTTGGCAGTTAAAATACATACTTTAGGCCTTATGGCTGCATTCACTGCCATATGTTGAGAGCTGTCCCTCTCTATTTATCTGCAGTTATTGTATGTTTGGAACTGTCCACCCCTATTTATTTGCAATCCCTTGATTAGGCATAATGGCTCAGCTACTAAAAGATATTAACATATTGCTGCAGATTGAAGGAAGGATAACAGATATAATTAGATGTTGAGAGGAGACTGAACCATGTCAAAAGATTAACTTTGATTTCGTCACACAATGACAAAAAGGGCGATAAACACCTTATAGTCCTCATTCTAGAAAGATGCATGTTGTGTGCCAAGGTCCATTTTAGCTATGTTCTAGATTTTCTCCCAAAAGTAACCATATATTGAAATAACAGTTAGAAAAGACTTACGGATTGAAACTATGGAAGTCTGATGTAAACTTGCCCCAGTGTTCTGACTTTACTGTTAACTGGCAAGACTACATCCAGCTCCATAAAAAGATGTATGACATATTGGATACTGAAATTGCAGAGAATCCCTCTTGAGAGGCTGATGTTTTGGAAAGGGGCTGTTGCTGCCTTTTGGAGATGGCAAATTAAAGATTCCCATATGGCAAACAGGAGAAATGAATTTCACCACAATGACTGGATCTGCTGCACACAAAACCCCACCACAGTGCCTTTGTTAGCCTGATTGAGACATGCACCCCAGCAGACTGAATGCAGAGGCAGAAATTAAGCAGCATCTCCTCCTCCTCTGGCTCTGACTAGTTCTGACAATACTTGGCATGATCCTTTGATTCTAGCCATTACTTCCCTGGTGTGTTATTTTTCTCCTGATTTGTCCTCTTACTTGTGCTTCTTTTCCCAGCTTCTGTCTAATATGTGTTTGGTTTAGCCAAGCAAAGATAAATCCACCTTTTTGCAGCACTGCCATGAGACTTCAACCCAAAAGCTATGTTTTAAACAACATAAGGCTGCTAAAAGTTTGCTGGGTTTCAGAGTGGCTGATAAGACATTGTGCTGTGCCTGTAACTTCCCAGCAGCAAAGCTGCAGGGAAAGGAAATTCAAGAAACACAAGCTGACAGACAGAAGCAGCATTTTCTTTTTCTTTTTTTTTTTTTTTTTCTTTTCATTTGTCTTCTGTTGTGTGAGTTTGGTTTGGTTTGGTTTGGTTTTGGTTTGTGTGTTTTTTTCTTTCTTTTTTTTTTTTTTTTAACAAAAATAATGGAATATTAGCAGCAAAAAAAACCCCAGTACTTCAAAACTACATTTATTGACTCCATTTTTCTCAAAAGAGCTGTTAATGCATACTGTAAAAGTCTGTTAAAACTATGCTTTCACCTTGTAAAATGCTTCAAAGCTTAAGGAAAAGGGATGATGGAAACTCTCCAAATTAAACAACTTACATAGTTATATGCAAGCTATACTATTGCTTTCCTGCTCATTTTAAAGCTGTTTTTAATAGGTCAGAATATTTTCCATGCTGGTTGTTACCAAGAAAGGAGGCTGGAAATAGACAGATACAAAGCTCTTTTGAGGTAAGCCACCCATGTAACAGCCAAAACACCTGCTTCAGACAGCTAGCTGGCCCCTTGTATCAGAGGTTAATGGCAACTTGCACTCTTTCTAAATGTATTTATCCCCATAAAGCTTCCAGAAGCAAGGGAAGAGCTCTTATCATCATTTAGCTTAAGGATTTAGGCACCCTAGGGACAAAACCAAAGAAGAATTTAGGTGTTGAAGCCAAGTCACTTGGTTCCCAAATATTCCTTCACTTATTTAAATACATGGGCACTTAGCAGCTAGCAGACTCCCCATTTTCAGCTCCCATATAAGCCTTTCTTATGCAATCAGCACTGAAAAATTCACCTTTTAAAATTTTTAATTGGGATCTTCAAAGCAAGCCCCTAATAGGTGCTGCAGGAAAGATGGGAGCACATCAAATGAAAGTTAAAAACTACCACATATGCTGAGAAGAGGAGCTACTACCCCCTAGTGATAAGGCAAAGACCAAGCTAGGTACAGCTTTGCAGTACTTTCATATTCATGAAACAGCCATTGGTCAAGATTTTTTTGTCTGGAAGTTCCAGCTAGAAATGTACACTTGACTTTTGGAACCAATCTGATCTTTCCTGGTAAGTTTGATCCACCTACTGTTCTCTGCCTGTGAAGAAAGCATCAAGCTTTTCCACAGAACTTTATGTTATGCAGTTATCTTTTTTTTACCCCTTCCGTGTTGCTTTCCCCATGGCATAACAGGTTCATGTAATACCCTGTAAATACTAACTCTTCTGAGTAAGACTTAAGGGAAAACATTTCAACATTTGCAGCATAATGAATTAGACACTGTCAGATAAGCTTGTCTTTTTTTTAAAGTTCTCAGACTAAAGCTGCCTTTTATTCTTAAGCAAAACTCTTTTCTAAACCTTTTCAAAGATGTATCCATCACAAGTCCTCCTGCTGGAAGTACTCATTTACCCAACTCTGATCAGCAGGATTGTGAAATGAGTGTCTCTCATATACCTTCTGGCAAGGATTAAGGGGAAATCAAATAAAATCTGAGATTTGCTGTTAATTATGAATGTCTAAAAGGAAGTGTGAAAGTTGAAGAGAAGGCAAGAGATAGTTTTACACTGCTTTTAAATAGGACTGTTGTGACCAGACTAGAGACTCATGGTCAGGAATACTGTAAAGCAAATCACAGAAAAAATTCCTATGAAGTAATATATTTTATATCTTACATCTTACATTTTCAGTTTCTTGAAGACAAAAAGAGTGGAAGTAGCTTATTGATGCATCTCAGGAGAAAACCTTTAAAAGGAATGTTAAAATTCAGCACCAAATAGGAGTATTTTGCATAACCTAAAATATTTCACCTGAGTAGGCCACTTTATTGTCCTGTTAGGAAAACATAGTTTCTTCTCCCTGCACAGAAAGAATTGAAAGATTCCAAAGCAAAGGTATGAACAATATTAATGGTGACATACTTTCTTCTTCTATAGTGTTGAAATATAAATTATTAAAGAACTCCATAAAGTCTGCATGGGATTGCTCATTTGGCTGTTGCTTTTGGAACATGCAAATACATATACTGAATATATACAGCAATGCAGAAAACAGCAAGGCTCAACCATATCAACTGATGTGTTCAGCACGTTTTCACTGGCACACAGAGAAAAGGAAAATTATGGCTACTTGCAAGGATTAGACTAAATTCATTACTCTGTGAATGCCCAAGAGTTTTTCCTGGTGTAAGGTCCTGTTCTGAAGCAGTAGCTTTGCTGGACTTGAACTTTCTGAGTAGCAAGTGATGTGTCAGAGATAAGGAGTAAATGGAGAGTGGTGAAAAGCAATTTTAGTTAATCATCTGCCACCAGGGTGCCCACAAACACCCTGTACCAATGACACAACTGAAAGCAATGCTGAAAAGCGCTCTTTGGAAGGAGGACTGTGGCTGGCTCCTTGATGTCTGTTAATAGGAGGTATAGGATGAGGAGATCCAGAAATATAAATCAATTTCTAAACTGATATATTAAACAGACTTGTGTTTTCTTTTAAAACCTAAGCAAATGCAATTTCACACAACTCTGGACTTGTTTTTTTCCCATTCCTTCCAGAAAAAAACATGTATCATAATTAGGTCTTCATATGCAAATACCCTTCAGGACATTTATTGTCAAGGCAATTATGCAATTACACACATTTGTTCATTTACAAAATAAGCATATCTGTCCCTTACTCTAGATGCATATGATCATGATAATTGTTCTGCCCTGAGCTCTTGATACATTGCAAAGAAGGTTCTTCGAGTCTAATTTAAATATAACAAGCGTGTCACCTCCTGAATTTTAAATTCACACTTGACGCTAACTTTCAAGACAGCCTACTTGGCAGCTTTTTCTAATATAGTTGCATGTTTCTCACCTACAGAGATATCTTTTCTTTCCAGAATAGCTCTTATGCAAAGGTCTGCCAGAAAACCTGGAGTTTCTGTGAAAACAGAAGCCATGGAATTATTTGATTCTTGATTCCACCTGGCATTGCAGGCCTCAATTTGAGCATGGAAATATATTGATTTAAAAGAAACAAATAGAAGACTGAAACAATGAATATATATTATGCTGAATCTTTTCTTGGAACACTAAAGATAGTTGAGGGTAATGAATACATCCAGGATGGGTATATTCAGATTAGCAATGCAATAAAAATTGGCATGGAGATACCTCTCAAGTATAAGAATCAAACCAAGATTAAGAGAGGTGAAGGCAACTATTTCATGGATTGTGTCTGGATTGGAAATATAGCATATTCTTACAGAAAATGCAAGAAATGCATGTGCTGCTGTGACCAGTTTTCGAAATGCCAATAATACAGAGGAATTTCACTGCAGTGTGTACTGAGTTACTTCTATTACGAATATTCAGGAAACTTAAGGTATTAATGATACAGGGATTTTTTTAAACACATTAAGCCTAGATACTAATATGGCTTAGATATTCCACTGCCCTCTTTTTCCTATTCAGGGAAAAAAAAAAGATTAAGTTGAATTTTCTGACCTTTAGTTTTACAACTTATTATGCAACATCTTTTTCTAACTATTACATGTGGAGGATACAACAGCTGGAATAAAGAAACATTCTGGCTGTTGTTAGATCTACTAACATTCACCCTTGTCATATTTTGCACAGTACATTAAGCAAAAACATAACAGGCAGTTATTACCAGGCCTGCTTTGCATTACAGTGAATCTTTGTTAGGCAAGGGCAGAGGAGCAGGAAAAATGAGCAGAGGTGTTAAAAAAAAGCAAAGAAACAAAACGCCACAGACAGAAAGAGTAATTACATTGTACCATGTTAGGAGTGGTGATGAGGTTTCCAGAACCACAATGTACTTGTTATGAAAGAGACATTAAATGCAACATTAAAGCAAAGCAAAAGAGAAATACTCTAAGAAAACAAATATAAAATGTTGCTATCAAACCAGCAATCTAATCATAGGAATAGAACAACAGAGGGTAGAGATTTCATATGCCAAGATGCACTGAAACTTTATATAACTGCAGTGGGAGCACAATGGAGTATAATAAGGCATAAGGTGATGTACTTACATCTCCCATGTGCAATTTTATGTACATTCTTGTAGTCATCTGTAATGTGTTCACTTTTTTCTTTTTTGTTCTGCTTAGAACATAGTGAGCAAGTTTCCCTCACTAGCAACAGAGGTCATAAAGGCTTTGCTGAATCACTGGATCCTCTGTGGGCCATCCTGTGGGATGTGCTGGGAGGACGGGAAGCCCTCTGTGCCTGGCCACAGGTACCACCACAGCTAGCCACAGCCATTCAACTTCTGTCTCACAGAAGGGGAATATAACTGCCATTTCTGCAAAGCCTTTCTTTTCCTGCTCCTTTTCCTTTCTTTTTCCCTTCTTCTTTCCCCCCTAGTCCCCTTCTCCAGTCTGTGAATAATATTTGGCAAATTCTAGCTATATTTGTGAATAGTTTGGGGATGATAGAACTTGTCTTTCTGGAAATATGTTGGCTGAAAAACTAAAATTCACTCAGCCTCATGTTACCTACCTCCAGTTGGCCTTCATGATATTCAGCATTTTTGAAAGAGGTGTCAGTCTGGAAAGTTAATAAGTAGACTATTATCATGGGCCATTATAGCAACATTAGCAAAGGGACTTAAAATCCAGTGAAATGGATTTGAGAAGACAGGGGTAAACAAACATATCCTTTCATATAAGAGATATATGTGACATTGTTAAAGGGCTACTCCCATGTAAGCAGATGACTGAGAAGTAGTATCTCATTGCTCAACAGACCATGCAAATATTTTCTTGATTCTTAATGAAGTAAAATGACTTTCAGACATGTTTTCCAAATTAAGTATTACTATTAATTTCCAGCAATTTAATCTTAATGCAGATCTTCTGAAGGACATAACTTCACTGAAAAAAAAAAAAAAAAAGCACGCTTAGTTGACATAAGGAAGTGGAAAATGCAGTCCAAAGCCCACTGAAAACACAAGGAATATATGACTTCATTTGGTTTTAGACCAAGCCTTTGAAATACTACTAGTATAAGAAAAACTACTGAAAGTTTTAAAACACACATACACATATATCTGCATATATTTTCCATATTTCCTGACATGCCTTATCCATATTGCATGATAAAAAAAAAAAAAAAAAGGCACATTAAAAACTAGGAATCACAGTTGCTTTCAAAGTACACAAGAGACAACAAATCAAATCAATGGTCCTTCTCTCAGCAGACTATTGAAAACTTAGGAATACAAAGAATTTTTTTGGCATCTCTTTTATTGAGAAATCTAGTATGAATGTTTTTCATACTCCCACAAATGTGAACAATTATAACATGTTCTTTAGCCATATCTTTCTTGCCCTTAAGAGTGTGGATGGGGAGCCAGAGAAACCTCTGTCTTTCTGGTATAAAAGAAAATGTCCAGAAAAGACTGTTCTCCTTCATTACAGAAGATGCTAGCAAATAATCAGCAACATCATACTGTCAGTCTACTTTTATTCCAGTTAACAAAAATATATAGGTAGTTATACAGGTAAATGCATAAACAAAATTAGCACCTGATCTCTTCTGTCATAAATGGGGTTTGCTGTTAAAGAAAACATAACCTTTAACATTTAATCTTGGGAGAGCAAAATAGCTGAAAACATTGGACCATATATACCTTAATCAACTTCACTGAAAGGATCCCTGAGCAAAAGAACAGAGTACTTCTATTCTATGCAGATTTTCCTCTTGTCTGGCACTGAAACTTTTGTAGGAATTTCTTCTGTGATGGGGATTTTAAAAAAAAAATATATTATTTAGCTTTCTAGCGCCATTCATATTAATTTCATGGAGATTAAGTGGTCCTTAGCTAAGCTTATGTTATTTGTTTTTTCCTTTTAAAAGAATGTTTTCCTTTAGCCAAAACCAAAGCAAAACTGAACTGCTACAATGATAGAACTTATTTTTGTCTTATGTCATTATTTTTGCTAAATTACAACAACAAATTAAAAATACATCTCAATTATAGCATCCTTAAAACACATCTTAATAATAAGCTCATCAAACCTCTGTACCCACATATTATATAGGTCCATAAGTAAAGAAAATAAAGTTTCTTTTTTGGTTCTTTGAATTCAATGCAGAGATTATACTATCATGCGGGTCTGATGTTAATCATTGAAGTGACATGGTGGAGTTCAAAGAACATCTTCTGTAACTGACACCGAAACCACCTAGAGTCTTGGATACACATACCTGAAACTCTGCTCTCCAATTAGATGATACCAGAGTAAAATTTACCACCTTAAAAGACAAATATTTCTCTGTTATTACCTTATTAAAACAAAAAGTCACACTTCAGAATTTTCTTCAAATTAAGTCTAATAGCAGTTGCAAAAATTGGGCAGCAAGGGGAAGATTTAAACAGCAACGTCTGTATATTACAAAGACATGCACGGGTCTTTCCCTATATGTAATTTTGCCAGTGTAGCAAAATCTTTTGTCTAATCCTGAGTAAAATGCATAGATCACCCAGAATTCTGAGGAAAAACTGGTATTTAATAATGGGAAACAGGGCAGTTGTTCCTATAATTTTTTTTTGTTGTTTTCATTTTCTTTCTGTTCCACAACCTTTGCCTCTGTTGACTTCTGAATGAGGCCTGACCAACGGGACAATCTGATTACAATTGTATCGGGGTAATCAATAAACAATGTTGAGAAATGTCACTTTCTGGAAACAAATAATACTACTTCTTCAGGGTCTGTTACATAATAGCCTTCAGTACTACAAATTCATTATTTAAAAGTCTATGTAGTTTTTGTTCCCAAGGATAATTTTTCAGATTTGCTTTAACTGTATTGTCAAGGGAAGCTTGAATTACAAACATCAAGAAGTATAGTTTCAATATTTAAAAGATTAGAAAATTCAATTAGACTGGAAACATAGAGTGAATTTCTAATATATATTTTCCATTTGCTTGAAAAAACATTCTGGATTAAAAATCTCCCTTTGCTGTCAATCCCCACAAGTGAATAAATTTACATGTTAGGCTAATATCATGTGACTACAGCAAGTGGTCCTACACTGACAGAGGTTGACATACAGTATGACTAACACAGAAATAACATGGAATTTCTTGTCAGTTACAAGTATGTTTTTCAATTTGAAGTCAGTACCTGCTCTCATGCCATAGAGCCAGCAGCCAGCTCTGAGCACATTTACAGCAGATTCTTTTAAGAGTGTCACATCACTAAAGCAAAGTTGCTTAGTGGGCGCCGAATGATAGTTTGAGCTGAAAGAATTACTAAGTAGCCTGAAAAGATAAAATAAGCTCAGAGAGAATATATGAATAAGACAGTATGTTAAATGGAGTGTGGTACTTCTGCAGTTGTTCCATTTGCTCTGTCATGGACAACATCTTTAGGTTCAGAGTATTCAAGAGAGCCTGGGATACTGTTTTCTTGCCTACTGCTGATCCTTCCACAAGCAAGGGCTTGCAACACTGAGAAGGTAAGATTCTTCCTAGAACCAAGAAGTGAAGACTGGCTAACCAAATGTGCAGCAGGAAACGTGTATCCACATGTGAAAATTGAGTTTCCAATAACCAGTGTGCCTAGGGTAGCCTTTAATGTAGTCTGACCAGAAGATAAGCAATTTCAGGCGCAATACCTAAAACCACCAGATTAATATAATCCCTTGGGGATGCCTAAGTAAATTTATTTCATGATTTATGGAGGCTGTATATTTAGAAATTCTCTTTCCATTTCAGTCAGAAATTAACTTCGGAAATGGGAGGCAGAATTTAAAAGAATTTTGAAAATAATATTTAATCACATCCTGTATTAACTTTGGCTCCATAGAGGGATAATTCCAGAGGAGGAGACAAGAAATACATCCAACTCAATACATCCAGCAGAAATGCTGCGCAAAGAGTTGCTAACCTTTGATAATCATGTATTCAATTGGAGTAACCTTGAATGGTAAGATACCTGTCCTTTTGCCAAAGCAAGTCAGGTCTGTAAAGTTTTATTCTAGGGGAGGGTAGGAAGCAGGTCACCAGATGGGAAACTTTGATCATTGGAGGAGATTGCTAAGGAAGTTACCAGGCAAAGAGGAACTCAGTGGAAGCTATTTACTGAGATAAAGGAAGCTGGAGCAGAAAAAAAGCCAAAACAACAAAAGAGTAGTAAATGCTTTCATGTTGGTAAAGTCCTATCTAAAGCAAAAAGAGCAATGCGAACAACGGACTTTCAAGTGGGTTGTTGAAATTAACACTGATGAAAAGAAAAATATTTTCCCAGTTGACCAGAAAAATGATGCTTCAGGTTTTTCTCAGAAAAAAATAAACCAAAATAAACCTCCGAAATCCACCTTTATCTTGAACCTCACAAGACTCTCACACATCTTCACGTTTAATACAAAACTTAGGTGTGTGATTTCTTAACATCTTTTTTACACTTTTACACTTCAGGCTGATTTTGAAATGAGTAGTTCACTTATCTACCTGACTGTTTTTCATGGATTAAATTGTTTCTGAATTCATACTGGTGAATAGTTTCTATCTCTTTCTGCTGTGTACTTTCAGTAAATTTGCTTTGTTTAACTAATATCACACAGCTTTAACCATATACTCTTGTTAACTCTTTCATTTCTATTCTACGTTCATTCTCTACTTTTTGTTAAGTTAGCATGTTTAAATCTATTTCCTTCTCCTGAAATTTCTATAATAGCTCAGATTTTTTCATTGTCAAAGAAGAAACTTATATTCCATCTTTCAAAGTTTACAGTAACGAGTTAGCATAATTCACACTTTTGCAAAAGAAAAACCAAACAAAATCCCAAAACCCACTGATGTTTTATGTAAGGTGAATAACTTCCCAACAAAATGCAAAACTGTTCTGTTTTCAGTTTAGAACAACTTCTACTGGACAACAAATACCATCAAAAACATGCTTAAAATTTGCGAGCCATTACTAGCATGCATCAAAAAAAGATTCTCAATCAGTCACTCTTCTGGTAGACTTGAAATCACTGTAATATAGAAATGCACAGCCCAGCTGCAACAACTGGGGAGAAGCTTTTAAAGTTGCGAGGAAGGCTTGGTAGCATTACAGAGATCCAGTATCTCCCGAGAAGTGGGAAGTCAGGCAGCAGAAGCTGCAGATCAGGAAGTTAAGCAGGGGCAGAGACCTTTTTGTCCCATTCACGTCTGTTCCATTTGGATCTGTGAGCCCAGTTCACAGCTGCGCTTGCCTAGAGAGATGAAACAATTTGCGCTGGAGGGCCTTTTGCTACAGTGCTACAATCAGAATGAAAAAGAAAATAAGCAGTTTCACTTTTTCTCTTTATCTGCTTCTATTAAATCATTTCCACCAGATTTGACTTAGATAGCAGACTCTTAAAAACAAATGTTTTGCCTGGTGGATATTATCAACACAATTTCATGCAGAGAGTAAAATCATCTACCCTCAAGGGCTGGACTTCTACCCTTATTATCAAATTATACATTCTGAACAAGTTATTTGGTTTGAAAATTTTTGTTTGAAAAAATATCATGAAAAAAAAACACTTAAATGGAACAACTCGACTTTTGAGAAAATACAGACTTCTACATCTTTAAAGCAAGCAGAAAGAGTTTGCCCAAGGTAAAGGTAAAATTATTGACAAAGTTTTTTACCTACAGTAAAAAAAAAAAAACAAACACAATTTTCATTAACAATATAAAATTACATCTTTTCACTGAAACTAGTTTTATTTATTAACTTAAATAATTATGTAGGACAAAATTTCTCTGTGCAAAGAACTGTTGTAAGCATTTTGCATTACTCAATGATTATATTTACTGTCTGAGAAACACGAATTCAGAAATCATCCTGACATATTTTAGGTCCATAACAATGAATTTCGGCTATTTTAATACTTTAGCACTCTCAGATGAGATGTTCAAAAGTTTTGCAGTATTTTTTTCCTCAGAAGCAGGTGTTAGAATCACTAGTGTAAATCTCAGAATAAGGCTGCAAATTTAAAAAGTGCAGTCTTATAGGCTGACCTGGTTTTGACAAACTCAAGCATTTCCAAAAATAAAAATTAATATTATTATTTTAAGCAATTGGAAAACAAAGACTACAGCATTCTTCAATCTGGTTTGCAGACGCGCTTCAGAGCACCATGTTCATCACAAACTAGTGACAAAGTCCCATGAAAACTCCTTGCAGTGACCCTGGAATAACCAAATGTTGCATAGTCTTCTTTCTACCTCTAATCTGGTTTTCATTTTGAAACGTGACAAGGAACAGGTCAGCATATTTTCACATCATTCACCTTACTTTGCTGAACATTATTCCACTTTGAGTTACCCTAATCTGATCTCAGAACCAGATGGTGATCTCAGTGCCTCTTTTTTATGACTATGACTGATTTACAAAAATAGAAATGAGGAATACAAAGATGAAATCTTTCCTTTTGACTGTTCCTTATTTTATTTCTCATATCATATTCTTTGAAACTTTCATTTGCAAAGAGTCATGTATCTCCTAGTTCTCTGTTACATCTCTGCTTTTTCTCATTTATTTTTTAGTTATTTCTCTTATCTCTACAGCTTCTCAAGGCTGCAGTATCTCATTAAAACAAAATTGAAACTGTTGACCTCCCTATTCTCAGTAGTTTCTCAACTACTTTGAAGGGCACAAGAATGCAATCATATACCCGTCAACTTTTAAAAACCAAGATTAACTTTTAGGAATGTTAAATATTTAAAAGCAGAACTAGGCAATGCAATTCTTGCTCTGTCTCCGTCATTCTCTAAACAGTCCAAGAACACAGAATGTGTTCCAGACTTGGGTTCAGAGCTAGAAGGGAAACCTTGAAGCGAACACAAGTGAAAAAACAAGGGTGGGTTTACTTTTCCTTTTAGCACAATCCCAAATAAATCAAGTTTAATTTGAGAATTGTATTTGCAGATTACTCATGAAATAGACTGTGGTTTACATACCTTGGAGAGGATGATGCTAAATTACACCTTTTGGTGGTCTGACAGCAAAAAATGAGTCTCTGGAAGAGACTAAGTCATTTCTTCTCCACTATACTGCATAAAAACCGTTCTCAGGCTGTCCCTCTGACAGGGTGGATATTCTCCTCTGTGCTAGTTTGTTGATCAAATTATAGAGATGCTGACCACCCAGTCAGAAATCAGGTTGTTTCTCAGTATAATCTTTTGAGACTCTTTATTCCAGGACTACACATGATATAGTTATTGTCAGTACTTTTTGCTGAATTGTGTGAAACTGTGCAAAGTCTGATCTCAGGTTTGGTTCCCATGTCTCCAGGCAGAATTCATTGCAGCGTAAAAATCATTAAACAATCACTATCGGAGAGAAAAAGCATCAGGCAGAGAGCAAATAGGACAAAGAAGAAATCGAGAAATTATCTTCCCAAAAAAATGCTCAAACAAACACTAGAAAAGAAGATCTATGAGCATTCAAAGGTTAACAACAAAGTCAAGAATATTAGCCAGTGCAAATGTCTGAAGTATAAAAGTGGAAAGTAAATTGAATGATTTTGAATGAATCTACTTTATCAGTTAACAAGGGGAACTAAATGAGCCGAATGTAACTTGAGTTTGGTGGAGCTTTTTACACAATGTGTCACAAAATTAGACTTTGAGATTTAAATAAAATTATGTAGGAGGAGCATATGGTAATATGAGTAGTGGTTCAAACATAGCTAATGCAAGGTAATTTTAAATGGAAGAACATTGTTTTAGGTGAGCTCTCCTGTATCTCTGAAATTTGGATTAGGTCCATTCTGATTTAACATTTCTATTCATATTCTGAAAGAAAAAGTTAGGTGGCATATTAATCATTCTAAAATATAATCATTAACTAGAGGAAGTTACAAGTACACTGGAGGGGAAATACATGAAGGAATATAGTCCATTTAAGAGTAATAGTGAAATACAAGTAAAAATATAATTCCTCTAGGGACAAACACTCCCTAGGAATAATTTAGATAATATAACTAAACCAAAATTTCCCTTCCTAGGGCTATCAAAAAAACGGTTTGCGAGGCTAATGCTGTAACAAGTATGGTGTTCAGGCTGTTTAGTTAACTCTTACTCACTGAGAACCCAGTTCAGACTTCAGGTGCCTAAGGGAAATTTAGCTTTTCACATCCCTGCTCCAGCAATTTCTCTCCTAAAACTGAGTTAATTAGTGACAGATAACCTTCCCCAAGCAAAGTTTGTTACACCTTTCCAGCTACTTTTGTATGCAACACCCTTCCAGGGACTGAAACACAAGCCCTCAGTGAACTGACAAGTCACATCTAATTGACCTCTGGCATGGTTTGCATTGTTGCTTTGCCCTGTGGTTTCTCTTGAAACGTGAGAACTACTGGTGGCACAAGATTATTTATTTGGAGAATGTAAAATTAGGAGTCTGGCTGCCTTCACCTATTGATTGACGTAGTCGTTAACTGAACTGTTCTCCAGTGATTAGCTTGTTGTGAGGAAACCCACTATCTTCTGTCTGGAAGGACTGTGTTCAAATAACTCAGGTTTTTTAATGCACTCGATCATATATTTCATATAAAACATATATCCTCTCACTCACATGTTACACAACCACACAAAAATGATTAATGCCTTTGATTCATTATTGATTCTTGTCTGGAATGTGACCCTTCATCCAGTCCCTGACTGTTGCCATGAAACTGATTTTCAAGTCCAAGCCACTTAAACTCACACCCACTGAATTATACCCTTCTGACAGATATTGCTATCCAGTAGGCCAGAGCTAACTCAAATAAATCTGGAGTGTAAACTCCTCTACTCTCACATTTTTCAGATCCCAAATGGAAGTAGTGCATCTTCTATCACATATTTCTGAATCACTATCCTGATATTTGTAAACATATTTCTATCTTGGAAAGCTTCCTACCTGGCTGGGAGAGGCCTAGAAATAAATAGGCTCTTGTGGTTTAAAATCCTCCATGCCCTCCTGAACTTCTACTCTGGCTAATATAGCCCACATTTTGCCTAAAAGCAGACTTTTAAAAAATCAAATCAATACATTGATTGCCTAGATCCAGGCTGTATTCCACTCAAATTTGACAAATATTTCAAAGTAGCAGCTGCAATCAGCAAAGTGCACTGAAATTTATATTCAATTTACATGTCATAACTTATGCAGAAAAATAAAATCTCTATTCTTCAGAAAGGGGATACCTCAATTTCATTTTGGCAGCTTTAACAAGTGGTGTGTGGTGCATATCAGCATATTTAAGGGAAGGATCTTTTTATATCCATACATTACTGCTGAAGTTTCCTTCTCTGCTGGAGCATATGGATACTTAGCTCACTTTAGCATGTGCGATGTGTTTGTGTTGTTTGAAAAAAAAAAATCAAATACTTTCCTTTAGCACATCTGTAGATAAGCTGACTTTTGTATATACTGTTTCCTGCCTCAGGAATAGGGCTTCCACAATTGAGAATTTCAGTTTCTTTGTCCTTATTTGTACATGCTTAGAACTTATTGAACATATTTGTAAGTGCTTTAAACTTATTTAATCACTTATATTGAACACAAATACAGTTATTTAGGTCTTCTTATTGCCAAATCTTTTTTTCTCTGCAGTGCATGTCACTGCAGTACATGTGAGAGCAATGCACTTACTGTACATGGGTATTCTGCCTTGTTGCCTTATGTTCCCACAACACAATTTTCATTTTATGGGCATTACCTTTGTTAGTTTTTCTTTAAAACTAATTCTATTTTCCATGACATGAAGTGAACAGAGCTCAGATGATAGATAGCAATTTAAGGAGATGTCTCGAAGTATAAATGTTTATTGATGAATCCCCTGTCCATTCTCTAGGTGTGTCTATTAGATGTTGCTCATCAATCAGGAATAAAATCTATTTGCCATCAACTATGTGTGATAACATTTCCACCCCTGTAGTTAGTAAAATGTATTTTCATACATTCATGTACACTGCCTTAGCTAAAATGTATTTTCTTTTGAATATTTTTCTCTCTTTTTTTTTTTTTTTTAAGTGACCAAAACCAAGAACCTTGCAGTATAACTTTTCTAGTCATAGCTCAGTTATGATTTTTCTTTAATTTCTGCCTCAGGATAAGTGAAGTTTGCTTAAATACACAAATGATGGAATGAATTGGATCTTCCACTTCCAGTCTGTCACATTGTTAGCATAAATTTCTCTTGAAAGCCATCATCAGGCTTTTCCTCGGCTCGTGACTCCTTTCTCTGAATTCTCATTCATGACATATATGCCTACATTGTTTTTCCATTTTTTGGTGTTAGGTAATTTTCCTCAATCCCATATTTTATCTATTTGTCTTTTTATTACACCTTCATGTTTTCCAGTGTTAGAGCTTCCTGCAATACCCAACTACCAGTTTCTATATTAAAATAATGAATGTCCAATTTGCCCTCAGGTGAACAGTCCATTTATCTTCTGCTGCAAAGATTAAAAGAAGGGATTCACCAAAGCTATCAGCATCTTTTTATCTATATGTTTACTTTTGATGCTTGCAGCTTTAACCAGTGTACGTCAGATGACATACCTTTTCCCAGGAATTACACAAATGCCTGAGGTTGTGCTCTCTTTCAAAACAGATAGTCACTTTATGTTATGCTTCTTAGAATTTGCTAGGCAACAACAATCATGAAAGGCTGGTTGAAATTTTCTCACCAATGATCCATTTTGAGTCTAAGGTTTTGTTCCTGTCGTGGTTTCAGATTTATGAAAACCCTTCTGTGACAAACTTCTAAAATGTTGGCTTTATTTGTATTCTCTGGTAAAATACATAACCCAGAAGTTTAATTTTTACCTACATTACATTTTTGTTTATAGTTCAGTAGTAAAGTTCCCATTTAAGTCAAACAGAATAATGTGTGCAAGAAAACTAATTTGAAAAAGCAGTTGTTGTAAATGCTAATATGAAAATAAAGCCACCTTCAAATTATCCTCCACTTCACTAACATGAAGAGCTTCTTGAAATTCTTCTACTTATCTTCTTTATTTCCAAGAATTCTATCTTTGACAGAGCCAGGGCCAAAGAAACAGTTACTTCAGTTTAATTTACACATATTCATTGTAGTTTGTGGTGCTCAGGAACAATTCTGGACCTAAGTTTCTTCGAAATGAATTTTTCTGTGAATACAGAATATGTATTAGAACAGCATAGGAAAACCTGGATTACTGCAGTCCCTCCCCAGATTGCCTTGGGAACCACAAAGGCTGTTTTGATTTGCTTATGTATTGTATCGGCAAAATACTATGGAACAAGGTAGGAAATGGAAAGCAGAGCGAATCATTCTGTTAAGTGATTGATGTTTCTGCTTTTGCTATAAGCCACAAAAAGTAGTAACCAAATGCATCTGTAAAGCTGCTTTTAAAATAAAAAAGCTCCTATCATGGTCAGTACCTTCCCACCCAACCATGGATTTTATCAGCATACCCTTGTCTCATCAGAATCTTGCTAAGAAAACAGCTTTATTTATCTTCCATTTAGGACATCTAATGATTTCAGATTAATTAGCAAATTAGGCAATAAAGATGACAGTCCCACTTCCTAAGTCCCATCACAGTTTATTGCAATAAGGTTTGAAGGATTCATTTCCATAACATGGCATCTAACAATCAATTACAATACTTTGAATATCGAATTTATCATAGAAGAAAACAAAATATTTTTATGAGATGATAGAAAAAAATTAGACAGTAAAATGCCTAAAAATTAATGGGTTTCACTCCAGAATAGTTTTTTCCTAGCTTTCCCACATTACTACCAAGAAACTGAGGGAATAGCACTTGAGGAAGTAGGCAACTGAATAACATAGCCTCCAAATCAGCTATGCTGTGAACAAGTGCTGTGTTGGGTGTTCTACAGTAGTGGTCAGAACGGTACTGCCTGAGGATACCACTCTACAACTTAGCTGTGCTAGCCCATGGTACAACACTATAGAAAACATGAGGCAGCTTACCTGTTTGACATCAAATTATCTCAGTATTTCTCTCCTGCAAGAACTTCTAGTTGCTGCATCATTGATGATGTGTTATAAACACACAAGTGACTTCCTAGTAACTTGTTTTATACCCTTGGCCATAGCTTTGCCACTGATTTCTCCCATATGAAATTTGTTCATTTAAGCCAGCTTGAGCACTAGCTGAGAGGAAAATGCTGAACAAGAGTGAAACTAGAAAATTCTCTTTAGCTCCAACTTCATTTCATCTGTGACTGAAAATGTTATGGTTTGGTTCATGTTAGAAGACAGCAAAAAATTCAGGGATAGTTCTAGTTCTGTGGAAATGAAATATGGATGAAATACAAGTTTGGTCCAACTTCAGTTTGTTCCTTTGGAACCAAATTAATTAATCTGGACCATGGTACCTAGAAATTAAAAAAAAAAAAAAAAAACAAACAAAAAAAACACCAGAAAAATATGTATAGTAGGAAAACCTGTCTTTCTCAAGAAAAACAAACAAACAAACAAAATTAAACTAGCCTCACAAATGCAGTCCTTGCAATAGACCCCAAGAGAGGACCAAAAGATGTCATTCTTCTAAAGGCCTTTTCATCTCTGTTATGTATGATTCAGTATTGGAATTAATTATGACAGGTTTTATTACTATGATATCTTAAGGCTAAAAATAAAATGGGAGACAGTGCATTGCCTGAACTCTTTGGTGTCTGATTAATGAAATATTACTGAAACAAAAGTTCTAGTCACTATAGTAACTTTATAACAAGATGGAATATCTACTTTCTTTATCTTGTGTCATGACATTGTGCAAAAAATAAAGCAGTCTGGTTTTATAGCTTATGCTTGTTTTAACTCTTTTTTTATTAAGCAAATATGCAACAAATATGGCTGTAGTGTAAACTCATCCTGTTAGGAGTAATTTCCATGACCAGTGTCAGCAGCAATATTAATCTGGGAATAATCCAAGCAAAACAATGCTATATATGTTTTACGTTTCAGCAGCATGCCTTCTCCAAGGGGACATATGCAGAAGGAAGAATGCGAGTTAACATTCGCTTCTGGGACTCTCAGTAACATTCATCTGATTTGCAAAGGAGGTAGAGAAGTAATACAGCCATTAATTAAAATACTTCACTATAGCAGAGGATCTTTGAAGCATATACTTAAGATCAGATCTGTTTATATCTCCAAATTCTGTCACTAGTCTTTAAACTTTATGGCAAGTAAGTTAGCTATGATGACATAATAATAACACAATAATTTAAATACAATAGCACACCAAACCCTAGATATATTCCCTTGTTACGTCAATTGCAGAAAGCTTTTAATAGAACAAATATTGATGTTGCCCAGGTTAAGATATTTTTTGGATATCATCCAGCTCCCTGGAGCTCTAGATAAGAATTCCACTGCTTTGTTATGTGAGATTTCACAGGAGGAGTTTAAATAGGCAATTGCCACCTTAAATTACTAATGGTGGCCAGAGAAGAATGGTTTGAGACATATTTTTTAAAACATGTTAAGATCACTTAAAAAAGAAAAAATTATCAAATACTAGAATTTTGATGACTTTTGAGTAAACAGAAATAAAACGGACTTGAGGAACATCAAAACATATGCTTTGCTATATGCTAGCCGCAGCTGTTAGTGTGATATTTAAGAGCTAATGACGGACAGAAACACTTAAATGGCTAGCAGATTTATGCACAGAAAAATACTGGTAAATCATTATTGGTCAGAAGTCTAAATAGAAATAAGGTTTCCCAGATTATATTACATGAAAAAAATCCATACCTAAACAAAAACATTGCATTTTGTCTTACAGACAAAACTGCTTGGTGCTCTGTGTTCTTCTAACCTACTGCCCTGGGTTCAGCATTAGCAGTCATTTTTCTCCTTCTCAGTAGCTGGTGCAGTGCTGTGATTTTGACTTTCCGCCTGGGAACAGTGCTGATAACACCGATGTTTTTAGCTGTTGCTCAGTAATGTTTACTCTGACCAAGGACTTTCTGAGTCTAATGCTCTGTCAGGGAGGAGGGGAAGCTGGGAGGAAGCAGAAATAGGACACCTGACCCAAAGTAGCCAAAGAGGTATTCCATACCATAGCACGTCATGCCCAGTATATAAACTGGGGCAGTTACCAGGAAGGGTTAGACCACTGCTTGGGTAAGGCTGAGTGTTGGTCAGCAGGTGGTGAGCAGTTGTATTCTCTTCCCTCGTTATTTCCCTTATCATTATTACTATTGGTGGTGGTAGCAGTGGTTTGTGTTATACCTTAGTTACTGGACTGTTCTTATCTCAAACCGTGGGAGTTACAGTCTTTTGATCCTCCTCTCCATCCCTGCAGGAGAGGGCGGTGGGGGAGTGTGACAGAGAGAGAGCGGCTGCATGGCTGACTGAGCTCAAACCACGACAGTACTTTCTGGCACCCAACTTGGGGCACGAAAGCTTGAGATAACAACAGGTCTGACAAGATTTTGTCTAATTGCATTAGTGAGAAGCATTTACTATTTTGGATTAAGAGTCACTCGTCACAATGCTGATTTATTGGCTCTCAAAGTTGTTGCTCTTGATCTCGGAGTTTCAGTGTGTTGTATCTCACAGCTAGTATTTGCTGTTTTAGTGTTTATCTGCAGGGGGGCCTCGGCTAAGGTTCTTGTTTCATTGTACTTTATGGTAATGACTTGTAATACAATGATTGATCATGAAAGTGATCTGGCTTGCGTTCCCAGTATAGTCACCACCTCTATTCATTGGGCGGTATATAATAGAAGTGTTTAGCAATTACACATCTTTTTTCACCTCCTCGGGTGGTCAACCTATGAAGAGACATT
>JAOEHX010003869.1:24910-40743 GCA_025448015.1 Bolborhynchus lineola
GGTGAAATTTTCTTCCTCCTCCAAACAAATATTCTTATTTCCATTAAAATGAGCTCTTATTTTGTCAACTCACTCTTCTCCAAATACAAAACCGGGGACTCCTTACGTCCCAACTACTATGACTGCGGGTTCGCTCAGGATCTGGGGGGCAGACCCACGGTGGTGTACGGACCCAGCACGGGGGGCACCTTCCAGCACCCGACCCAAATCCAGGAGTTCTACCACGGAGCATCCTCACTCTCCAGCTCCCCTTACCAACAGAATCCCTGCGCCGTGGCGTGCCATGGGGACCCCGGCAACTTCTATGGCTACGACCCCTTGCAAAGGCAGAGCCTCTTCAGCGCCCAGGACTCGGACTTGGTGCAGTACACGGACTGCAAGCTCGCTGCCAGCGGCCTCGGAGAGGAGGCGGAGAGCTCGGAGCAGAGCCCTTCTCCGACCCAGCTCTTCCCCTGGATGCGCCCGCAAGGTGAGGCGAGGTGGGAAGGAACCGAGAAGGCATTTCCCGAGCCCGGAGAGCTGCCCCCCGCGCTTTCTCGTTGCCCCTCTCGTTTGCTCCCTTTCTCTCGCTCCCTTTTTCTTCCCCAGTGACTGTATTTTACTGCTTTATGGGGGTAAACTTTTGCACTTGTAAATTGCTTTATAGTTTAATTGCCCTGAAGGAGACCTTTTCTTCTGGGGGCTGAGCGAGCCTGGCTTTCTGTGGAAGGAAGCGTCCTTAAAGTTTATGGCACTTTTATAGCCTTAAAAAGCCCCTTCATTTTTGTTTTGCGTTTGGTTTGGGATTTCGTCGGTGCTGCTGGTTCCCTCCGGGCTGCAGCTCTTTTTTTTCCTCTCTGTGCGGCATCCCAAAGAGCCGGAGCCTGCTGTTGTTGTTGTTGTTGTGCTGGTGGTGGTGGTCGGGGTAATAATAAGTGTGCAAGTGCAGGCTTCAGCTAAGCTGCCCGGAGTGGGCTGGTGGGTGACCCCCCCTTCCGTGCCACCATCATCCCTTCTCCTTTAGAACCATCTTCCCTTGTATAATATTCTACGGGAGCCTTTCCCTGTCCGCTTCCTGCCTTTGCTCCTGCCAGTCCTTTCTTCCTCCCCCTCCCTTGCCTGCGTGTGTGAGTGTGTGTGAACGTGTGCGAGCGGGTGTGAGCCTGTGTGTGCCTATTCCCGAGCCTGGTTTATGTATCTTTCAACCTCCTTCTCTTCCTCCCCTCTTCCACCCAACCTTTGCAATTCCCCAGCAGCCGCTGGACGGAGGAGGGGGAGGCAAACCTACAGCCGCTACCAGACCCTGGAACTGGAGAAGGAATTTCTATTTAATCCCTACCTGACCCGCAAACGGAGGATCGAGGTCTCGCATGCCCTGGGATTGACAGAAAGGCAGGTCAAAATCTGGTTCCAGAACAGGAGGATGAAATGGAAAAAGGAAAACAACAAAGACAAGTTTCCCAGCAGCAAATGCGAGCAGGAAGAACTGGAAAAACAGAAAATGGAAAGAGCCCAGGAGGTGGACGAGGAAGGGGAAGCACAGAAGGCAGACAAGAAATAAAGGGATTTTTAAGGACTGAAAGGCAAGCGCTGCTGGGGTGGCAGAGCCTCCGAGCCCCGCGTTAATGGCAGTTAATGTAAGGAAGGGGTGGGAAAAAAAATCCAACAATGCATAGAAAAGAGAAAGGGGGAAAAAAAAAAAAAAAAGAAAAAAGAAAAAGTTATTTATCTGCTAATACCAAATAGCCAAATAGTATGAATTTATGACATAAATTCATTCTATGGAGTGAACAAGTTCTCACAATTAAGCACATTTATGCATTTGAAAGTCGTTTTACTATATATCTTTGTGGAAATTTCTCTCTTCTAGATAAAACTGCACTTCAGCTACACAAGGATTATATAAGGGAACTGCTATATAGGAACCATTTGGCACATGCTCTGCTTTTAGACTTGCACAAGTAAAATCACATGAGATGGTACTGCAGCTATAATTTAAACCAGCTCTTGGCCTAACACTCTGTTCTGAGAACAGCTGCAGTATGTTATAGCAATAGGGAAACACCACCTGACGTTTCAAATGTTAGGACCTAAATCTGGGATATCAGTTTAGTGGAAATCAGTTTCTCTGGACTGAGCTGAAGAGAGTGGAGTGAAATCACTGGGCTTGTACAGCTTTGTGAAAGCCGGGGGTGGAGGCTCCCTTGGAAAGTGCTAGAAAAGAAGGAAGCATTGGAATTCATTTTTGAGATTCTGCTTACAGATCATGAGTGCAGTTAAAAGTTAATTTGGCTTCAGTGTGACTTATTTCCAGTGCAGCCAGAAGAAACTGTGTGGTTTTGGCTCTCATGTAATTGGCTTTATAATCAGTGGACTTGGAATAAGATGGTAATTGACCACATTTAATCACTGCACCTTTAGGAAAAAAAAAAAAAACAAACAAAAAACCAACACTTTTATTAGGCAAGGTCTTGTCTTTAAAGTTTGTCTTCAGAAATGTATTAATGAAGAGCAGATATAATTTTTCCAGTTTGATCAACATCAGTCTAAATAAAATTTAAACCTGCAAATATGACCCAAGCAGCAGGCTATTTTTAACTTTTCTAGACATAATGCAACCAGGATTTGTAGGCTCATTGCAGGAAAGTTTGCAGGAAGATGGTTCCATCTTCAGACAGAGGCAAATGTGATCACAGATGCACTGTAGCTCAGCAATGCCAAGTGGCTTCAGCCAATCTCTCTAATCTGCATGACCTGGTGTCGCTCCAGGGATTGGCCAGAGCAGATTTTCCCATGTGCCTGCTAGGGATTTTAGGCTTAAGTGTATGTCATGATATCATGTATCAGCCTTTGTTTACATATCAGATTGGTGCACATCCATAGCCTCAGAAAAAAGATGGCAAAGGTTGTCCTGCTTTTATCCAGAATAGAACTATAAACTTTACAGAAAATGTTTTTCCAATCCTGTTATGGAATGAATCAAAGGTTTTAAACATACCCATGTACTGTCTTTTCATTTCCCTTGTTTAATCCCTGAAGGTATTTCCTTAATATTTGGGATATTTCAGAAATAGCCACTCACACTGAATTAATGAACCATCAGACCAGCCAAACTGTCAGGAGCAGACAACATGTATAATAACTAATTGGAGGGAAACTAAATCATGAAGACACTGCCACTTGCTAGCCTAGAAATGCAGCATGCATCATCTCAGCAAGTAACCTACCACATGTCAATCTGTGGAGTTCAGTTTGTATTTAAACATGTGAAAAGTCCCTTATAAATGCCTCAGTCATCTCCAGAATGTCTTTCCAACAGTCTGAATTTTTGCCTGTGCTTGTAGATTGCTGTTAGTTCAAATAAACCTTGATAACTAACCCATCTGAGCTCCTCCTTTCTGAGAACTTAGATACCTTTAGCTGAAAGTAAAACATACATTTCTTACATGATACATTTTTACCTGAGCTTCCCTTCAATACATGCAGATTATCCTCATATTTATCCCATGGAAGGTGACATGCCACCTTGTTGTCTGAAGCTGTGCATGGAATAGACTTAGCTGGAGTTAAAAGGGAAGAATTTGGTGTGTGATGTTTCATTCTCACACTGACAAATTTATCTTGGACTCAGTAGAAATGAAACCTACCTAAGATAACCTCCAACATGTCTTAGTTGTTTCTCACTAAGTTCTGGCAGAAGTGTCTTCATCAAAGAAAAGATTTCAAAACCGTTTTACAATCAATTTTGAAATGCTCTTTAATTACAATTTTAAAAAGTGAATATAGATATATTAAAAGTATTAATAACATTTCTGATTGTGAAGTCCTTCTGCAGAGTAACAATGAGTTCTGATCTCCTGACAGGAAGCACTCTATCCCTGAGTTGTTACATATGCTAAATTACTGTTCAGTTTTGATTCATTTAGAGTAGAGATCAAGTCAATCATTATAGTGTATCCAAACACAAGTCAATAGCAACTGTTGAATCGATGACTCGCCACTTTTGTTATTTCCAGATCTATGGTGAGGTGAACCTGGAAATAATACGCTTTCAGTAGTGATGTTTTCTTCTACAAAGAGGGTAGACACACTTTCCCAAGGCAGTCAAAAAATATTAAGTTTGAACATGTCTATACCAGCTACATATTTGCATTCAAGAAAGTTAGCTTAGTAGCAGAAATATTTGCTGAAATAAAAGAATTTAATGTGGAAAGTTAGTTACAGAGAGATCATTTAAAATAGATGGTTTTGAATATCTACGCCAGGAAAATGACTCCAACAGCAATACTCATCCACCCCCTCCTGAACAGAATGCTTGTACTTGTGGTCAAAAAACCTAGAATATAAATATTCTCAGTGAATGCCTTGCAAGTTTGTTACTTATCAATAGATTTCTGCAATACTTTAATTTTAAACTGAGAAAAATCACAGAGCACAAGTAGCTTTGAGCACAGAAAAAAGACAATGCACACAGAAAACTGAAGCACTCACCCATTTTCTTAGAAATAATGGTTTTCTGGTATTCCAATCCATCAATTTTTAGACAAGCTATTCTGGATACTTGAATTAACACTGTTTTCATTCTGCCCTAATGAATTCCACAGTATTCACATTATATTCTAGATCTCCTGGGAAGCACATGGTGATTTTGTACTTACCAGGAAGAGCAGCAGAAAAACTGTCTTCAGTTTATAATGACAAGGCATTTTAGCAATTGGATGAAACATTGCAGGACCCATGAAAGTGGCCCAATGTTATTGGATGGTGATAATTTTCTTTTCAGAGATTGATTCTTTTTCATTATATTTCTGTCTGAGTGCAGGTGTAGGGAATAATAGCCCATGGCAGTGAACAGGAAGAAGAAAGTCAATAAAAACTGGGGATGAGAAAGAAACTTCATTTTTAGTTTGCCTTCATTGCTGCTACTGTGAACACAATGACATGCTTTTATCTCATAAGAGCAAAGATAGTCAATGTGTAATGCTTGCTTGTTAACCATCTCTTTATGCAATTTGGGAAGTATAATGTCTTCTAACATATATCTATATGTCTATATATCTATATGTATAATGTCTTCTAATATATATCTATATATCTATATGTCTTTGGTTGTGTGTGAATCGGCCTGCCTAAAAAACAATGGAAAAACATTATTTTGCACGAGAGAATACAGATAATTTTGGCAGAACAGATTTTCTGAAGGCCTGGGTATGGATTTGAACTATATTTAAACATGTTGACCTTCCTGGTTACAGATTTTATGATCTGTGTTCATGTGGGAGTAAAGAATTTAAAAAAAAAAAGAAAAAAACAACAAAAAACAACCCTGCAAATTTAAAGGCTTCCTAGAAACTTTTCTGCTTTTCACACTGTTTTTATAATCAAAGAAAAAAGAAAAAAGAAGAAAAATCTCCCTACCCCCAGTACACTGATAGTGTACCTGAAACTCTCCCCGCCTTGTTATGATGTCAATAAACAACAAATGTATACTTTCAAAAAGCTGAGATAGTATTTGATTTCCTCTCAGGAAGGGAATTACATAATAATTATTTCCATATGGAAATTATTACAAATTTTTAAAATTTCCTCTTACAATAGCATACCTTATAGTAGCTATACTAGCAGCTATAGTGGACCAGCAACATACAATGTTCATGTTAACATATTAGTCAAATTAGTCACATTTTTTATATTGCAAACTGAAGTATTATACTCCTCCCTGCATGCTTTCTTATTTTGCCAAGAATTTCAATACACAAATTTAACAAAGGCTCAAGATTTTTCCACAGGAAAATAAAATTTACTTTAGTTACAAGTTTTACAATATCTTTTTGCATGTTCATTTTCCACATATTTAAACAGTAAGCAGTCTGGCCCAAACTTTATTATTTCTTACAGAAAGAATAACCTGTATCTAAATTAGGAATAAAACATGTGTAATATTGCCAGATATTCTTCTGAGTAAGGAATTCTTCTCCTGTATTTTACAAGATTTTCAACAGAAGAAATTAGTGAACAGAAAAGTTAGGGATTTAATTACACATAGCAATGCCGACTCATGAGAATTAGTATAAATGACAGTGTTTCTGTGACTTTCCTTTTAACCTCAGTAACCATAACATCTTTCTGAGAATATATGTAATGATAAAAACTATATCGTCATACCAGAAATCAGCTACACAATAACACGACGGGAGGGTGTGAAAAGCAGAAAGCCCCTGAAACCAGCTACAGCATACAGATAACAGAGAGGGTAAATAAGTAACCAACATTGTGAAAAATACATTTTCATTTGCCTTTAGCTCCATAAGCAAAAAACTGGGATAATAATATACAGCTGTTGTGTGCCTGTGTGCATATACAGACACAGAAATGCACACATGAATGCACTCTTGGTTGTACCTTGTCTTTTGGTTTGGTTGTTTGGGTTTTTTTTGACAATCCTTTGAATGTGTTTTCTTTTTTCTACCTATAGTCACATTTGCACACTTCTGAATATGCAACGAGGCTGAATAATGACATGGAACTACCTAAACAGGCTGGCAGCACTGTGCTTCATTTTGAGCCTCAATTTGCACCTGAAACGTTATCATTATATCCAGCAGTATCTCACATAGCGTACGAAACTTTCCTTATTTAATATTGTGAATATCATTTAGAAGTAAGTGGTAAGCAAGGAGGGTTCAGTAAAAGATATGGAATTGAAAGAAGAATAATGAAACTCACTTTAAAAAACACAACCAAATACCTTCATATATTAAATGCATAACACTAAAATTCTATTTAAAGTTCACACAAGGGTAGAAAAAAAAAAAAAAAAACCCAGACAAAAATTATTCCTATGGCATATGGTGGCAATGGAAGATGAAATTCTGATTATAAAAACTTGCAGTTGTGGATCTGGATCACTCAGCCTCATCAAAGACACAAGGGACTTAAGAGGATTGATGTGAGACGCAGAATTAGGTAGTGGAGGAAACGCATAAGGACAAACAGGTTTTGTGATGCACCGGCAGGATTTCTGTCCCAGAGCAGATCTCCTCTCAGGTTGCTCTGGGAGAGATTATAACACGTGGCTCTAAATACCAGCCTACAGGGGTGCAGATCTCTATGAGGTCCTGTGCTGTAGCTGCCTGTGACCATGCAGGCATCTTAGATACTCTACAACATTTACAGTCATGCTAGACACCTATTTACAAGTAACCGACCCCTTTGATATCAGTAGCGTCCTCCACAACGTAACTCCCACACTGAGGTAATTATAAATATTTACTGATTATTGGGAAGACAACATTAAAATGTTACTGAGGATGATGTGCAGGTGACATAAGGCTTGACAGACTTACTACTGAGAGACTGGTGAGCACTGAAAAGGTAGGCAAAGACACACATCAGTCTTTGGGGATGATGGTTTAATTAAAGTTAAAATGTCAGCAGTACATATATACTAGATGGGTAACTATTTTGGACAGCAATGATAAAGAATTAGGAATCATAGGAAATAATAAGCAGAAGGTGTAGATTTTGCAGCCAATAATATTATACTTGGCCCATAAATTTAGGTATCTTTTACATATGAGAAGCTATGTTACTCCTTTAGTTATCACCCATGAGTGTTTCTGTTCTCCATTTTTACCAGACCACCTTTCCAGGTAAATCTGGACCTGTTCCCACCTCTCTGAGATGTTACTGTCTCACTAGTTATATCCTCCAAAGCTACCTGAAACTTGACAAATTTAAGCTGCAAGTAGCAAAACCTGCCACGTTTTGAGCTGTCACAAATATTTTCCTAATGATAAGACAGCTTCTCCTTTGTCAAAAAAACCCTGCTCTTTGCACTCAGAATACTTAGTAGAAACAGCACTGAAATAAGGTCAATTTAGTCTTGGGGCCAGTAATGGGAAAAAACCTAGCCCCTGACTAGAATAAGTTTTAAAGCCTGTCTCTTTTCTCTGGAATAGCCTGGATTCAGCCCTAGGATGCAAACAAATCAGAATTTTTAGGTTTCAAGATCAGAATCATGATATCATGAATGTTTCTTACTACACAGAAACTTCAGTTCTCATCTGAGCTGTTCCTAAACCTCCGTGCAAATTCTCCTCTCATTTCTTTTAGGACATCTCCATGAATATAGAATCCTAATCATAGAATCATAGAATAGTTAGGGTTGGAAAGGACCTTCAGATCATCTAGTTCCAACCCTCTGACATGGGCGGGGACACCTCACACTAAACAGTGTCACCCAAGGCTCTGTCCAGCCTGGCCTTGAACACCACCAGCAATGGAGCATTCACAGCTTCACTGGGCAAAACCCATTCCAGTGCATCACCACCCTTACAGTAAAGAATTTCTTCCTCATATCCAATCTAAACTTCCCCTGTTTAAGGTTGAACCCATTACCCTTTGTCATATCACTACAGTCCCTAATGCAGAGTCACTTCCCAGATTCCCTATAGGCCCCCTTTAGATCCTGGAAGGCTGCTATGAGGTCTCCACGCAGCCTTCTCTTCTCCAGGCTCAAAAGTCCCAATCTTCTCAGCCTGTCTTCATACAGGAGGTGCTCCAGTCCCCTGATCATCCTCACGGCCTTCCTTTGGACTTGTTCTAACAGTTCCATGTCCTTTTTATGTTGAGGACGCCATAATTGCACACAATACTCCAAGCGAGGTCCCAGAAGAGCAGAGTAGACGGACAGGATCACCTCCCTCGACCTGCATAGGCTGTAAGATTAGAAAGTCATTTCATCAAACTCTTCAGTCTGGAACAGAAGCTCCACTTGTTTGTAAGGTGTAGAGAATAAGCACTCTAATGAACTGGATTTTGCCAGTATGGATTCTGCCAGTTTTTTGTTTATTAATAGAACCAAATACTGTTTGTCCGTATTTCTATTGAAATGTTTAACAAAATAATATCAAATGCAAAATTTTTATAGGTAACAAATTGACTGAATACAATTAATCACTTCCAGAATTTAAGCAATGCACAAAACCTATGTAGAGGAATCTCTGAGAAACTTTATGACTTACCATTATTATTAATATTAATAATTTGAGATTCTTCTCCAGACCTCATTGAGTGATCTCCATGCCTAGTCATCTCCTGGGACTGCAAATAGGAATGATTTCCTCTCCTGCAATGGAAATGTCCACTTAAGTACCACTCAAATTCACGTACTGTTTTGTGAGCATGATCCAACCCATTTTCTCATTGACAATTAAGCAACACAACCATTCTCATTCTGAAACAAGCCCCGAGAAACACATCTAATATGCCTTCTTTCATTAACATATTTTTACTGGGATACAGACATATTCAACAGCATTGTGACCTGGAGGTCTGCTCTGCCTGACAGCACAACAAGCATCCTCTCATCTTAATACAAGTACTGTATCTTGCCATAGTAAGCTGCCACTGACAGGTTTGGAGACTACAAAAGTGCTGATAGTGGCAGTCAGTCAATGAACCACTCCTGAGTGCTTCTTCTCGTGTATGGTTTGTGTGTGGGAAGCCAGGAAGGCGACTGGTGTGGGGACAGCAACAGCCTTTTTGAGGGAACACAGGGTGACCCTGGATCCATGAAACCAAGAGGCTGGCAAAATCAATGTTGCATTTCTATACAGTTATGCAAAGAATTTATGAGAATCCTAATAGTACCAGGGCTACTGGCCACTCTCCTGCTTGGCTCCCCAGCTCTGTTGCACTAGAACAGCAAATTTCTAAGTTATACAGTGGTCCAGGGCAGGTATGGTGCTGAGTGGCTCTCTATAGCCCATTCTTTCCCATGCAGCTACATTCCCTATTTCTGAGTGTCTCCAGAGTAGCTCCTAGACTTTGTCTCTTGTAGGTTATGATCCAGGGAACTCTCCAACAGGACATGAAGTGGAAGTGAAACTGAGCAATTCAGAGTCTATATATTTATATAAATATAAATACAGAAGTTAAAAAGTGAGAGGCAGAAGACAATTTACACACCCTGTACAAGGTTTCCATATACATGCCATGTGTGTGTACCTGTATGTGTGTGCATGGGTACATCCCAGGGATGACCCAGAGGATTTGAGGGACATAATCTAATGAAACAAAGAATTACTGATCTGGAAACACAGATCAAAACTACATTAAAAAAAAAAAAAAAAAAAAAAAAAGGAAGTGAAAAACCCAAAACCAAAAAATAATAAAAAACAAGCAAAAAACCCAAAGCAAATCAAAACAAAACAAAACCAAAACCAAAACAAACCACCAACTAAATAAATTAAAAAAAAAAAAAAAAATAAAGGAAATTAAAGCAGTGTAACCCACTTCTCTAGGGAAAGACCTGACAAACTCAAGAACAGATCAAACTACAATAAAATCTGACTACAAGAAATCTTCTGTGGACTCAATGTGCATTCGCACTGACAAGCTCTTAAAATGAAGAAATTCTCTGAAGAGTAGGTATGCTCCCACACTAAGCAACTCTTGGGGAAAAAAAATGGTAATAACAGTATCAGAAGATAAAATTCAAAAATACACACATATCACAGAAAGAGAACAACATATGTCTCTGCAGAGCCATCCCCTGAGGAATATTCCTCATGTAAGTGTTTTCCATGTCCTGAGCTTTAGAGAACACTGTGAAAATCTACTCTTTCCCTGAGAAACTGAAAATCCATGTTACAAAATACAGAAGATACTTTCTTCAGTACATCCCCATACCAGGCTGGCACATCCCTGTGGGATGTGCCAGGAGGAATGGGCAGCAAGCTGCTTGCTTCTACAGACTCCTCATAGCAACCACACTCCCTTGAGTTCAAAAAGCTGCTCCTATGCAGGATGTTTCTGAAAGGCATTTCTTCATGGAGTGTGATGCACATGGAAGGGATGCCGAAACATTACATCCACCACTGTCAAGGGGAAAATGGTATCTCTGAATAGGTCAGTTTGTTAAACCTTCCCTGCTTCAAGCCACTTTTTCTAGAAAGTTGCAGTATCAGCTCACAACAGTGATACTAAAGCACTGCTAACGGAAATCCCAAAAATGCACAGTTAATTCTTAATACAAATTCATTGGCTGGATTGAGATGATACTTTGGTCTCCTATGTTTGAGTACATACTACAGTGTATTTTCAGCTTATTCACTGAACTGGAATTTTGGCCTGAGAGCTATCTCAGCCATCTCTTGTTCACAGCTGACAGCTCTTATGAGAACAGGTTAATAACTGACAGGAAAAGCTGGGTCAGCCTTTCCTTTGTATAAGTACAAGTAATGTTTAACAAATCTTTGACAGCTGTGGGAAACACTTAGCTTTCTTAATAATTTTAAAGACAGAATATTCACTTTCAAAGTATTCCTATAGAGGAAGTCAATCCAAGACTATTTCCCTTTGTGTTTTCTCCTAAAAGTGGGGTGGTATTTTCAAAGCTATCAAATGGAGTTTCGTGGGAAAGGCTTTCCATGACTCCTTTGATAACGGCATGTTTCATGATAATAAGAATATGGTGTTTTACTCAAGGACAGGAGGCTACAGAAAGCATGAGATACCTTACATCTCTCCTACATGTTTGGCAATTCAGATACTACAGTCACTGTCACAGGAAAATGAGGGAAAAGCTACACATCCCTTATCTCTACTCTGCTTAACTCTGCAGCATAAGGTAATCCACACTGTTGCTTCCTTACATACAATTTTACTGAACTGTACTTTTATCATAGAAATGGTATGTGTGTCACTACAATTACTACACAGAAATTACACAGAAATGCATCCTTTTCCAAGACAGTACCATACATAGTTTCGTAAAACATTCACTTTTATATTTTTGTACATGTTAGATACACAGGTGAGAAAAAATTGTATTTTTTTAATAAAAGGAAAAAAAGCAAATTTATTACTAAAAAAACAAAACAAAACAAAATAAAAAACCCCAACACAAACGCTCTCTGTAGCAATGTACAGTATATGTCTAGAAAGCCTGGAAATAATCTGAAAAAGATCTTGAGACTTGGTACACTTTGGCATCATGCAATAGGCACTAAGGTTCTACACATTTTTCCTGTTGGGCATAATAGCAATAACACTACAGAACTGAGGGATCTTAATAGAACAAGGTCTTTGATAAGTGCATTACCCTTTAAAATTGTTTATTTGTGGGTTTGGTTTGGGTTTTTTTTGTTATTTTAATATAGCAGTTACTCAAACTTTGTTCATAATATAAAGTGAATTTGCTCCAGTGAGTGGAACAGATAAAATGTACAAGGAAGTACAATCATATCAATGGTACCCGTTATAACCTGTTGGAAACGTACAGTAGGAATGTCTGAGTCATCCTTTTACTAACCTCCTCAAAAAAAAGTCAGTCTTCTATCGAATAATTAGGCACTTAGATTTTGAAACTGGGAGGAACTCTGCATGCCATTTTCCTACTTCTTGAAAATTAAAGCTACAATCAGAGCACATCAGCAATTTAAGCGCCAGTCTTCCTTGGACATAAAGTCTAAAACATACTGAAGCAAGAGCCTGCTACTCTGTTTTCAAGTTCATATTAGCTTCTTACTGTTATTTTCAATAAGTGGAAGTTGTGGGACAAGCTCCATAAAAATCAGATTTATGCAAGTTTAATAAGCCTCATTGCAAGTTATTTCCCAGATTTTCATGGTATGGTTATCTTGAAAGCATGTAGGAAAGAAAACTAAAATTCTCTTAAACCTCACATTCTTGCAGAAGCACAGAAAACAGGAAAAACAGTAATTTACTGTGCTGTAAAGAGAAGGCAACATTTTGCTCAGTGTGATGCTGTGAAAGCTTACATGGTGGGAAACACTTCTTTGTTGTATAGAAGCTTGGCGTTGTATTAAGAGATAAGCTTTTAATTAAATAGGGCTTCCTGAGAAGCTGCTGAAGACTATCTCACTGCTAGCCTGCTGATGGGGCAGCCAATTGTGGCACTGACAGCAAGCAGGTCCATAGCTCAGAGCTATGAAGTATTTTCCATTTCCCCAGTATTCATTTTGCAATCAAAATATGAACTCAGTAATGTTAAACCTATCATGCCATTCCTGAATGAAATCATACAATTCACATCAAAAAATCAGTGAAGTACATTTAGTCAGCACTTGGAGAGCACGTAAGTCAGAAGGGCAGATTTAGAGAGTACAGTTGTTTCATGTCATCAGGTTTTTACCACATTTGTCATTTAGTTTGTGAATGAAAAATGGGAATGTCAAGGTATGACCAAGTGTTAAGGAGTTACAGTAGCCCTGGCTAGTGACTGTTACTGAAAAAAACCTCTAAAGATCATGGTTAGGCTGTAGAAAAGCTTGACATTGCTTGGGAAGCTGCATTTCTGTTTATATTGAGAAGCCTTGAGATTGAAAATCAATGACTAGGGTGGTACAGATCTAAATTTGTGAGAAAACAGATACCAGATACTCAAACAGAAAACTGCTCCATTGAACCATTCAAACTGGCATTTGCAGTTCTCCATGTTTCTAGTACTTCTTTGTTCTCCAAGTATTTATTAATTATGCTGCAGCAACTGCAAATCTCACATTTATATGTATTACTTGAAATATTTTTAATCTGCCTTCTTCACTCATATAAAACTATGGGAAATTACATTAGGTGTAGTTAAGAACCACAATAATGCTCATCTAATGTGTATTATAAGCTGGTTTTCTTCCCAAAGTCCACACACTTCTTTTGTTTCCCTTTTTTTGCTGCTGTTTGCTGCTTCTGGTTTTGTATTGTATTAACATCTCTTTTGAGGACAGACATAACTGTCTGTTTGTTTTTACTTTAACAAACCAGCAGAACAAAATAAAAAGCTATGTTAATGTGAAGAGTGAAAGGATTATTATGTTTATTTTGTCTTTCTTCTAAAAGACATTCTTGACATTTTGAATACCCAATTCTGCTACTGGCAGACTTATAAACATGTTACTTTCAAGGTGCAAACTTCCCCTAGTCCACAAAGGAGCCTATAGCTCCCTGCTGTGCCATATGAAAGTGGCTGCTTCTATCACAGATTCATTATTACTGCCCTCATGGAAACCACACAGAGAGATGTGTGCCTTATTCCCAGTATGCTTTTATAGGGGAAAAGACTAAGATGATGATATAAATATTTTAGTTTTCTTTGGTACATAGAAAACTTTGATGGGTAAATGGCTCAGTATGATCAAAGTATGCATAACACATTATTTTATATTCCTTGATTAATTTCATATTTTTTTTTGCTCCATCTGTGCTACCTCTTTCCATGAGTGGTGCACAGAAGATGTATTGCCTTTAATTTTACTCATAAAGTTGTAATGCCACTATGGCCTTGTTTAATTTGCTCCTTACATAATCGTTGTAAGACCTCACTGTTATTTCTCATTAGAAAAATTGATATTGTCATACAAATTAGTGTATGACTCACCATGAACAATGAGACTATCGACCACATAGGTTGCCAGGCATTCTTAGATAATAGATGGTTTAGATCTTTCCTCAGTCCTTTGGCGTCAGAGAATATGGTTGTCATGACACAAGTTGACTTCATAGCAAATGATCTAAAAACAGACAGAGAAAAGAAGTAATATTTCCAATGTTATACATGAAGCATTCACAGTGACTGAGGTCTCCCAATTCTAGGCTAATGACTTAATCTGTCGTTCTTGACTAGGAAGAGTCTTTGAAAAGAAAAATAGTGAAAAAAATATAGAAGTCTTTTGAAATGGAAATAGTTGAATTCAGAGCTAATAAATACAATTTTGCCTTCAAACTTTTGCAAAGAAACACGCCAAAACCATATACTTTTTGAAGATAATGGGATAACCGAATATACAATCTTTGCTGGTTTTTTACCTGAAATATTTACAAGAAGCAAGTACTACAGAGATGAAGACTACAAAACATGCTTATGAATGCTACATCTTTGTTAGTATTTTTGTACAAATCAGATGACATTTTCTTCATTTATAAACTTCACTGAATTCAAAACTAAGAAGTCATTTTGGGGAAGAACAATACAAGAATATAAGCTACGGAAAATACAACTGTGATGTCACTACACTGTCTCCAAGCAATTACAAACATGATAAGTTTGTAGCATTTTTAACAGCTTTGTCATTCATATTTCAATTAGTATATTACAATTACTGACATCAGTACCACACTGAAAATAGAGCCAAATGCAATTTTTATGGGAACCATTTCTCTGAAGAGAGGAAGGGCTCCATGGATTTAGTCTTCTATCACTGGAATGAAAATGAGAAAAAAACCTTGAAAGAATGAAGTTTATAATAGTCTAAAGTTCTTAGATTTAGGCATGAAATCAAGAGACTAGTACTAGAGAAGTACTCATTTAAAAACGGACATTTAGTTAATGCTCCACATATATTTAAAAGCAAATACTACTCTAAATTTCTGAAAAGTAATGAATCAGACATCATAGAATCATAGAATAGTTAGGGTTGGAAAGGACCTTCAGATCATCTAGTTCCAACCCCCCAGCCAGGGGAAGGGACACCTCCCAATAAACCGTGCCACACAAGGCTCTATCCAACTCGGCCTTGAACACCACCAGCAATGGAGCATTCACAACTTCCCTGGGCAAAACCCATTCCAGTGTCTCACCACCCTTAGAGTAAAGAATTTCTTCCTCATATCCAATCTAAACTTCCACTGTTTAAGTTTGAACCCATAACCTCTTGTCCTATCACTACAGTCCCTAATGAAGAGTCACTACCCAGAAACCCTATAGGCCCCCTTCAGATATTAGAAGGCTGCTATGAGGTCTCCACGCAGTCTTCTCTTCTCCAGGCTAAACAGCCCCAACTTTCTCAGCCTATCTTCATAAGACAGGTGCTCCAGTCCCCTGATCATCCTCG